>JARPMJ010004003.1:0-77500 GCA_033366665.1 Phoxinus dragarum
CCTGGAAATAAGAAGAGAATTTATGCAAATCTGATAAATGAAATGATGATATATTTCAGTTATATAAAAAGTATAGGCCTACCTGGTCCACTCCCTACTCCTAATACATTGAGAATAGTTCTCCCCCCTCCAATGCTGCCGAGAGGGAATATAATAAGGGCAAGATAATATTATTATATCTTGTCATTGGCTACATGAATAAAACATGACATTTATCATCATTTATCACCTTGCTAGTACGTCAGGGTGTGTGTTTGAATGAAGTCCTGCATGCACTGGTGGTCAGAGGAGCGCTGGCGATAGAGCTCGAAGGATTTGAGGTATCTCGGATAATCTTCCACGAGGGATCTGAATGGAGATGCCATGGTTTTCGTCGGCTGAAACACACAAACTGGTGTTTTAAAATGATCCAATGAGTTATGAATCTCCCAAAATTAAACACAGAAGAAGATATTTAGAGAAGGTCATGGGTTCAATTCCCAGGGAAAGCAAGAACTGATCAAATGTGTAGCCACTTCTTCACTTTAGACAAAAGTGTCTGGCAAAACTCGAAAAAAATAATAATATTGTGCAAAAGTTATAATGTTAATGATTATGGCTTATAGTTTATGAAAACCACAAATTCAAAATCTCAGAAAATTAGAATTAGATGCCCATCTCCCGATGTTACGCAATACGTTACGCTAAATTTTCTCTATAGGCCTATAACATTATAATATTTCATGGATGCAAGCCAAGACAATCACAGCCACTTAACAATTATGCTGTAGTATTCGTAAAGCAACACTGACTTAGGAGGTTGCATTGGCTAAAGTTGTTTGGATGCTTTGTTTTATAACAAGGAGAGGCAACATTGTGCATTACAATGCAGACGTGCAACAAAATGTAATTGTGTAACAAAATAATAGTTTTTATTTAAACAAATGTAATTTTACTCTGTTTATTAATGTTTTTACTCCACATTTTGTCATTTTTTGGAGGATTTATGATATATTTTAAATGTATAGGCCTATTAGCCTAATACATTTATGAAAACAGGTCGCACAACAATTATTATCCCAAATATATGTTTAGGTCGCACAGATAAAATTTCAAGAGCATATGTGACCAAAATGGTTGCAATTTCGAGCCTTGTGATAGTCTACTTTTATTCAGCAACGCATTAAATTAATCAAAAAAGACAGTAAAGACGTATAATATTACAAAAAGCTTTTTTTTTTTCAGATTAATCTCCTTTGAACTATTCATCAAAGAATCCTGATTTTTTTTTTTTTCAACATTAATAATATTCAGAAATGTTTCTTGAGCAGCAAATCACATCAGCATATTATTCCCTCAGGTAGATTTCATGTTTGTTTGTTTTTTGCGTGGCTGGATGCAGGGCCGTCGCTGGTGGGTGAAAGGTGGTGACAATTATAGGGGCCCCCGCTGCCCAGGGGGCCCCACAAAATCCAGCAGTTATACTATAGGGACACTATTGCATGAATATTATAATATTTATTAGTTGTATGCCTGAGATTTAAAATGAAAACCACAAAAAACATGCAACTTGGTTAAATATTTTTTCCAAATAGCTGCTTCTCTTACCTCCCTAAAAATGGTTTAGTCCGATCTATTTATTAGTTATTAATAAATACCCCGCCCCAGCTCGTGAAGAGAACCAATCAGAGTTGAGGCGGCATTGCCTGAAGACGTTAATCTGGTGGAACTGACTCACTGAAAAATGTCGGGAAAAAGAAAATACAAATCTGGTTTATCAGAAACGCCACGAAAAGAAGAGAGGGAGGCCAGGAGAGTTGTTGGATCCCAGTCAATTAAAACTTTCTTTAACGCAGGTTAGTGTATTGTATTGTTATTTCGCTGAGAATCAGAAAACTACCGTCTTCTTTCACTTTTCATTAACGGGCGCGAGCGGCACTAGCTACCAATGATTACGCGATTAAAATCCCTGTCCTTTTCACTATTGTAAATAACTTGACACGAGACACGACGCATTGCATTATGCATAATATGACCTGCTGGCTGGTGATGTGTTTATTACATCAAGAAACACGAATACAACTGCACTTGAATGAATAAATGTATGAGCTTTATTTAAATATTATTTTACCAGTTCCATATTATCTCTATTAAAATACATAATAAGATAAATCTTTTTTAAAACTTTGACTACATTCTTAAGACTGTTACTTACGTGGTTTGACCATATGGCAACATACGACGAAAAGGGTACCCCATAACGTCAATATGAGACGGAGACATAAGCGCACCAGCAGTGCCCCCTAACGGTACCCTAACCCAAACCTAAACCTAACCATAACCTGAACGGTCTCATATTGACGTTATAGGGGTACCCTTTTCGGTCGTATGTTGCCGTATGGTCAAACCACGTTAGTATGTGACGTTTTGAGATGAGACGGTGTTACAACCCATAAAACATTATTTTACCGTTCCTTTTTAAAAATTGGTTTTCTTATTATTTAATTTTTTTTATTTATAGGCCTAACCTTTGATGACTTTACACCCCACTTCACTCCACTTCAAGCTTTTTGTTAATTTTTATTAGTTGTAATTTTATAGAATTTTAAGATACTCAAACTGCAAAAAAAATGCCTTTCTTACTCAGTATTCTTGTCTTGTTTCCAGTCCAAATATCTCAAAATTCTTAAATCAAGATGCATTTACTAGATAAGTGAAATGCAATAAAATATTAAGTCTTGTTTTCTGTTGAAATAAATCAAATTTAAGTGAGTTTTGCTTTGCTACCCAAACTCAAGAGAGGTTTAATAGCCTTGCCCGTCTTTCAATTGAAAGCCAGCTAAGCAAACAGCTGGACTTCAAGGACATAATCAGTGACTTTGCCAACAAAAGGTCAGACAATGGGATTTTGGTTTATCCTAGTGAAGTGACGTTTGTAAGGTCATCAAAGGTTAAAGATCAAACAAACCGATATACATATACTAAATACTTGTATAATTGTATTAGTTATTTCAATGTTCATTTTTGAAAGAAATTTCATTTTTCTATTTAGGCCTATTTTCTTTTTATATTTAATGTTATATTTGTTTATTTTGCTTTTGCTGATGTTCATTAAAATCTTGATTTACATTTATTTGTTATCTGCTTTGTTATTTTGTAAGAAAACCCTAGTTACATGTGGGCCTCCATGCATATTGTACAGTACGCCAACAATATATGAGTATGCATGCAGAAAATATATTGGTGGAGGGTGGTGGGGAGCCCACATCAATATTTTTTTCAGGGGGCCCCGGATCCTCTAGCTACAGCCCTGGCTGGATGGATGTTGTTTGAATTCGCCAAAACTGATTTGTTGAAATCAAAACCGGACAGTGATTGAAGGGATTTGCCGTTATAGCGCGAGTCCGGATCGAACCGGGGGCGACTACAGCAGAGGATCAGTTCGACAATTCACAAAAATGATTTAATTGTCCAAAGGAATGATTAATTCTCATTTAGAGTTTGTTATTTGCATGGTCGAGACTGTGGGCTGTGGTTGATTGGATGATGACCGGTGTCATGTTGATAAGTGTTGTGTTGCTGTTGATCAGTCTGTGGTTAGGTCAGCGTTGCAGTCAATAAACGGGACGAATAAATTAGGCCCAATATACGGGACACCCCGGCTAATACGGGACAGTTGTAAGTGACCCAACTTGTGCTAACAGCTACATTTAACTCGGCTCCTGCTGCATCTTCGGAGCACACGGCCTCAACTAGCCTAATCGTTGTTCATCTGGAGAATGACACTGGGTGGGATAGGTTCTGGTAGCCTTAGTGAGTGGGCCTGAACCAGCATCGTCTTTCGGTGCCTCTACATCTTTGAGTGCCACCTTTTTGGACGTTGTGACGAAGGACGACCTCTTCAGGCTGATAAAACCATGGATAAAACCATATAAAACTGGCTGCTTGAGAATCAGCCAATCAGGAGCGGCGCTGCGCTCTGCGGCTCGCGGAGGGAGACAGCTTAAGTTTCAGTTTCGGGAAAGTTTGGAAGAGAGCGCTGGCGTTAAAAGACTGTGCAGTCTATTTATATAGATAATATAAGATAGTGTTGCTGTAGGCTACTTAGAATTGTGTGCGTGCAGCTACCAGTAAGTAGCCTATACTGATGTTTGTTGTTCGTTTTACCTCATAATAATGTTACGCTGTGTTTATTGCACTGCAATAATGTCGTGGCGCGTTGCTGCTCGTCGTCGTATAATGGCGGAGCTTCGCAGTTCGCACTGCCCGTGTGTTTAATTGTGAGAACGCTGTTAATTAATGGATGTGTTGCTCTACGAGCTTGAAATAGTGTCTGTTGTTCTTGCACAATGTGTAACGTTGTTTATTTTATTTTAAGGAGTAACTCTGCAGCTCATAATTATTGTATGTTCAGCTGAATTTAGCATGTTGTATTGCAGTTAATGTGCAGCAAATTAATATTTGAGCAGGGATATAGTGTAGGCTACTACTGCATTCTAAGTTTGTATTTGCTTAGTAATAAGCATTTATTATAACATTGCATTTAAGTCATACATAACAAAAATATAATTTAATCTCTTGATTGTGTTTGTTTTATTATATAGGCTACCTGCTTGGCATATAACTATTTTACATTTATATAGAGAGTCTACATTTACTGATTTATGCCTGTATCTCTGTTTCAGGACCCATACGAAAAAAAATATATATTTTTCCTGGCCAAAATATATTGTAAATAGCCTGTGTTGTGAACAGTCAAGTTTGGTTAAATATATTTTTTGGCCATTTTTTGTATATTTTGAAATATATGTGAATTTTTTTTTTTTACCGTATGGGCGAACCACACATTTAAACCTTTATCTCAATAAAACACCTAAACGGAACATCTTGTCTGCATTCTAATCGATGCCCTCTGGTGGCCACAACCTTTTAAAGACCAGTCAAATTATACAGTCCTTTCCAATCACCAAAACAGACGTGAACCCAAAGTGTGTGTGTGTGTGTGTGTGAGTGAGTGACACACTCTGGTTTAGTTTTCGCTTGCTAGCCATTTTTATTTTATTTTATTCAATGCCACAAGAACAAGACGTATTACATATTCACAATATCTAACATTTGCTGCCAGGAAGAGAGAAAAAAATTAAATAATATTTTTTTTTTACATAAACTCCAGTGCTTTCAAAGTTGCCGTTTTTAGTTGACTTCTCAACGTTTCTTCTGTGTGGCGCATATGGCTAATTTGCATACGTGCACAGGACTGGCTGGATCCGCTTGGCAAAAAATAGAACATATTTTTGTGATTGTGAATAAATGTTTTGAAATCTGAATACTGAAAATTGGCTTATTTTTTTGACAATTTTAGACCCCCTTCAAATTTTGCTTTTGATCCTTTTTAGGGGGTCTCGTGGGTTAATCGCCGTATTTCGCACTCTGCTGCTCTAACCTGTTAACATTGGGGGGGGGGGGGGGGGGAAGACGCTCCGCAAACGGAGTGTGTGCTCTCTAAAAAAATGCTGGGTTGTTTCAACCCAATTTTGGTAAAATATGCACAAACCCAGCCATTGGGTTAATTTTTTAAATTACATTTTTAACCCAACGTTTGTGAAACAGGCGTTACACAGTCCAAAATAAATAAACAAAAGGGGACACACAAACTAATACGAAATAAAAGAAGATGGATGGTAATTCACTCAATTGTTATGATTAGAATATAATTTGCAATGGAAAATATTAATCTCATCTCGATGGCTAAAAAGCCACACAAAAACGTGTTGCATTTATGAATGTATTAGAGTCAGACTGTATAGTCTATATCATCTTCGTTACTGTGGCTACGTCACATAGGCTACAGATTATTATTATTAGGCCTATTCGTTGACTCTCTCCCATTTTTAGATGTCTATCATTATTTGTAACTCACTGGATGCGCGCCGCCGACTCTATATATCTACATCATCGGTCTAATAATAACACGGAGAAAGCAGAAGTGCAGCAGCTTACCTTCACTTCTATCCGTTAATATCACACTGACACTCTGTTATATTCGGTTGCAATGGGTAGCGCTGACATTTATACGAGACATATCGTGGGCGGAGCGAGCAGGAACTGCAGGCGAGTGGAACAGGAATGATAATCCCTCAGACCACATCTAACAACATCACTAATCGTAGCATCTTTCCACTGAGCCGCTGGTGTTGTTAATAGGAGTGAGATGTAAAATATTTAAACTGATGTAAAATGCAAACAGTGTCTTTCTCTATTGTGCTTCAATTAATAAATATTGCTTCCAGTGCTGTCAATTTGTCAAATTCACAGAATACAAATCTCAAATCCACCTTATAAACACAGCATACGAATTTAATCCAAGTTTGCGCTACTCAAAACCTGTGTGCTTCCCTACATACACACCTGTAGTCTCTTCTTCTTCTGAAGTGTTTTGGCGGTTGGCAAACCACCTGTAGTCTCATTAACCAGGTGCCCTTAATAAACCACACCAGAGCGAACACAATTAGCTATATAATTACACAGAAAATGGCTCCCACAGTTGATTAAACCCTTGAAATATTGAAATATTAAAACGCTTGAAATATTAGTTAGCACAAAAAAGCAAATATTTGTGTTGTGAAAGTGTAAATCTACATTATCATGAAATAAATTCAAGTCTGATTATTATTATTTTTTAACAGGAATTTAAAATTCCTTTCTTTGGACATTCACTTTTATATTCAAACAGCAGATTAAATTTGTATCGTATCAAATGCTGTGGTACTATACGGTTATCCGGACCACACGATGACCCACCCCTAACCCCGCCCCTAAACCTGCCCGTTACTGGGGTTAAGACCAATCATACGATGGCCTACCCCTAACCCCGCCCCTAAACCTTCCCGTCACTGGGGTTAAGACCAATCATACGATGGCCTACCCCTAACTCCTCCCCTAAACCTTCCCGTCACTGGGGTTAAGACCAATCATACGATGGCCTACCCCTAACCCCCGCCCCTAAACCTATGCGTCACTGGGGTTAAGACCAATCATACGATGACCTACCCCTAACCCCGCCCCTAAACCTTCCCGTCACTGGGGTTAAGACCAATCATACGATGGCCTACCCTAACCCCGCCCCTAAACCTATGCGTCACTGGGGTTAAGACCAATCATACGATGGCCTACCCCTAACTCCTCCCCTAAACCTTCCCGTCACTGGGGTTAAGACCAATCATACGATGGCCTACCCCTAACCCCGCCCCTAAACCTATGCGTCACTGGGGTTAAGACCAATCATACGATGGCCTACCCCTAACCCCGCCCCTAAACCTTCCCGTCACTGGGGTTAAGACCAATCATACGATGACCTACCCCTAACCCCGCCCCTAAACCTGCCCGTTACTGGGGTTAAGGACCAATCATACGATGGCCTACCCCTAACCCCCGCCCCCTAAACCTTCCCGTCACTGGGGTTAAGACCAATCATACGATGGCCTACCCCTAACTCCTCCCCTAAACCTTCCCGTCACTGGGGTTAAGACCAATCATACGATGGCCTACCCCTAACCCCGCCCCTAAACCTATGCGTCACTGGGTTAAGACCAATCATACGATGGCCTACCCCTAACCCCGCCCATAAACCTATGCGTCACTGGGGTTAAGACCAATCATACGATGGCCTACCCCTAGCAAGCCCCCACCCCCCCCCCCCCCCTTAAACTGTACACACTATGAATTAATAATTTTACATGTATGATATATTACTCTGACAGAGTGAAGTGAAGTTAAACCAGTCAGATGTGAAAACAGTCAAAGCTGTGGGGGAGCAGTGGGACAAATATATTATTTTATTAAAATAATAAATATGATAAATGAAGGTTCTTGTCATCTCTTCCACAGACAGCATGAACACAGTATATTGACATAATTGGAAAAACACATCTATAGCTACAGCCTGCCTGACTTTAATGCAACAAGATAATTAAATTAGATATAGGCTATTATTTAAAAATCAGATTTGGACAGTTTGAACGAGTGTTTGGAACGATATTTAGTGTTTGACGACACTCAGGAATCATTCATAAATTCATAAGTAATTTCATAAATGCTGTAAATCATTTTATTTTATGCAAGGCAACATACAAGGACACAATGTCTATAGGCTACGAGTAGAGATGGAAACGAATTTGCCCAAAAAAAAAAAAATTCTGAAAGATACTAAATCCAAATACTTCGGAGGTTAAAATATATGTTCTCAGTCAGAACTGTGCACTGTTCGTCTAATGCCTAGTTCACCACTACAGGATTTTAAGCCCGATTTAAGCCCGATTTGCAAATCGCTGAGCTCGCCGACAGGTCGGGGAGTTATCGCGTGCAAATCGCGGGGGATTAGCGGCCGATGAACGCTCGCCAATCTGTTAGTATGAAAGAGCCAACAACGCATCAAAGACGCTCGCGGACGCGTCGCCGAGCCCAGAAAAATATCTAGCATGCTAGATATCCGGAGCTGTCGCACGACTCAACCACATGTGATGTCATGAGCTACAGCCAATCAGAGCAAGGCATGGGTTGAGGTCACCGGGAAAATACAGTTTATATACTGTCTTCTATGGAAAATAGCGTTTTTTTTTTTTTTCAGAGCAAATCATCGCGCAAAACAGTTTTGCAGCACTAATTTCTGTCTGACGTCCATATTCAAACAAAGACTCGCGTGTTGTGTACTTGTGTTCTTCTTCGCTGGGTAGTGGCGCGCGTGCTGTATTGCGTCATTTCCGGTTCATTTTATCGCGTGATTTTTCGTGACAAAAACGTGGTTTGTAGACAAGATATAATCGTTGGGTGACAGAGTTGTTGTCAACTCAACGCATTCTCATCCTTGGGCGTCATGCATATACTGACGCTTTTGACAAATCGTCTACATCCAACGCACATGGCACCCTTTAGCGTGTACGTCGTAGGCGGCGCCGTCGTGAGCATTTACATCGCGCGTCGCAGTTACATCGCCGAAACGCTAGTTGGCGGGGGCGGGTTTTAATGCTCCACTGTGTATAGATTTCCTCGTGGCTGTTTTGATTTGGCTACTACAAGCAATGGCGACTGAAAGAGAGCGGATCATGTAGGAGCTGGAGCTTATCGAATTGGAAAAACAGTCAACTTTAGTGAAATTTCTGAATTTACAGAACTTCTGAATTTAAAAATGGCGGGCGATGCAGAACACGCCGGAAACGTGTAGGAGGAAACGAGGAGGTGCGCGTCAGGGTACGGCGTATGGTACACGTCTATGCGTATGCTACGCCGTACCTACTGCGCACCCGACGCAGAAGTATACATTGGCATTAACACTGTTTTGGTAAAAGCTCGTACACACACGTGCTCTACCACACAAGGAAGCAGGAGGGAGAATATCCACTTATATCTTATATCCACACGTTGAGTCGCATCAGCCGCACCCATTAAACAGCTGCACCTGTTAAAGTGATGATACACAGGGCAACTTTTTGAGAAATGTTGCTGTCAACGGGCAACCAGATGAGACACAGGGCCCACGACCAATCTAAATTTTCCAGATAGAAATGTATTGCCCATTTTTGAGAGAGAGAGAGAGAGAGAGAGAGAGAGAGGAGAGAGAGAGAGAGAGAGAGAATTTAGAATCTTCAATCAATTATTTAGCCAACAAGAAAACAAATAAATAAACACCCATAAACCTTTTACAACCATTATCATCATATATAATTACATAAATTATTAAATTGCCATTGCAGTCAACATTGCAAACACAATTATTTATAGCCCACTCAAACTTGAAGTCGTCAATACTCTCAATCAGTCGATAATATTCAAATTCTATTCTTAACCTTGACTTCATCAAACACTCATAAATCAGTGCCACATCAGTTTGTCAAGAGCCAAACAGCTAACATTGCTTGTCCGGAAATAAAATTGAGTAGATGATCAATCTCTCCCTTGCTACATTTATATTTAGGTCCATAGATATACAACTCAAGTGTGAAAACTTCTCCTAATGTTGCACATTGTGTTCTTGTAATGTTGTTCACAGAAAGGACATCCTATCCCCGCTAGTGGATCAACATGTGCTCTGTGTCTGTTTGTAGCTATAATACCATGTACAACACGCCACGGCAGGACTCCAGGGCACGTATCCCTAAAGATTCTGAGAATCCTCTCAGAGAGCTCCTAACTTAACCTAAAAATTCCTTGCCAGGAGTTTTAGCTTAGAAGTGATTCCAGAACATTTTCAGTGAACTCTGAGCAAGGAATGAATGGAAAATCCTATCTTAGTGAGGAGGTGTGGTTGACCCCGTGCTAGGTATGAGTCATCATTTCAAAAGCCGTGATTGGTTGATCCTACAAGTTTGATGAAAATGAACTTTTGGTGATAATGAGCAAAGGATGTACCCTCAAATCAATAAACATAATTATACACTCTAATCTTATGCAGACTGTAATTGTAAATAATATTTCACATTCAAGAAAATATCTGGAAAATGAATAGTAAGCTGTAGGGGTTATAGCCTAACATTAGAATCTAAATATGTGAAAACTTAAGCTCATTACACCCTGAAAATGCTGCTGAAAACAGCTTCGCAGAGACGTGTGTGTGTGTGTGTTTCTTTTGAAAAAGTTTCCCTGCTGCTATTAAAAAATTCTTACAAATTATATTATCAGACAGCATAACAATTTGAGTAAATATAAGGGATGATGCCCCCCTTCTAGAACAATGTGCATTTATTGACAGTTTGATTTATGATTTAATCATTTGAGCATTTTATTTAACATATTTAATAGCATTGAATTACAGTGTAATTAGTGTTAGTGCAATAGGTGAGGTAAACTGATAATATTAGTGACTCTCATTTATAAAACACTAAAACTGGTACCGTTTTGGAGATAAATTGGCTCTTTTTAAACTATTTAACCCATCTCATGGTTTTTGAATTGTTTGCACTGTTCAGAATATTGATATTTTATGTGCAACAATTGCATGCTCAGGCTGTGGCCTTACTACTAATTTTAATAAAAAAGAATTCAAACAATATGATTTAAACGAGTGTATGAGAATAACTCTTTCATCTTCCCATCTCTGTCTTTCTGTGTTGTTTTATTGCATTTAAAAAAGATGGATAATAGATATTCTTCAAGCTTTCTGACAAACAACAAAATAATATGAATTACAGTGTGTACAATGTTTTCTGAATTTTTTTAATTGTAATGCACAGTGTTTATCATAAGGGGTTAGCATCCGCAGCTCAGTACTCACTACTATGAGTACTTTTAAATAAGCTACTTTTTTACTCTTACTCAAGTTTTAATGTAGACAAGTAGGCTACTTTTTTACAAACAATTCATTTTTTTTGGAATTTAATGGTATACTTTTACTTGAGTATATTTTTTCAGTACTCTTTCCATCACTGCCTATATTAATACATTACAAATTTACATACAAATATTAATTACATCCACTAACTGGTTCATTTCAGAATGGTAAGACGAGATGTCTAGATCTTTATAAGCTAAGAATAGCAGTATCATAGTAAGATAACTGGGGAGCTCTCTCTCACACACACGCACACACACACACACACACACGCGCCATTGAGGTGAAACGATCCAGTGCGGCAGAGCTAAAAAAAGAGACCCGGAAAGTTTGAGTCATAATAAAAATAAAAAACGCCATGCATGCGATTAAACATGCTATTGTGACTGTCTCTCAAGCTTCACACACACACACACAGAGAGAGAGAGAGAGAGAGAAACAATTGCCTCCTTTCATTCATAATCACAGTCCACTAATAAACACGGGCGTTGTGAAATATTCGGTGTCCAGAAATAGTTGCAGTGACAAAACAGAGGCAGTCTTCACCTCAAGGGCGTGTGTGTGTGTGTGTGTGTGTGTGTGTGTGAGAGAGAGAGCTCCCCGTTCTCTTACTTTAATGATGATACTGCTATTCTTAGCTTGTAAAGATCAAGACACCTCGTCTTACCACTCTGAAATGAACCAGTTAATTGGCTCGTTTCCACTGTACGGTACGGTACGGTACGGTACGGTACGGTACAGAAGGCTACAGTACGGTTCGGGTCGGTAAACCATGAACCGGCTAGCGTTTCTACCATAGACAGTATGGTTTCCACCGCCAAAAGTACCCTGGTGTTTGCCGGAAAGAAGCGGTCGACGTAATTTTCGCGCGAAGAAGAAAGCGATAGTAAACAACAATGGATGACATGTAGCAGATCTTGTTCGATCTTGACATGTTTGCCACAAGAAGACAAGCGCCGACATTAGGCGTTTCTCAATACCAAGTAGGCCTACACAAAGTTCGGACTTCCCAAATCCGCGCCTCACTGATCTCTTCTTCTTCTTCTTCTTCTTCTTCTTCTTTTCGATTAATGGCAGATTGCAACCATGACTATAAGGTGCATACCGCCACCTACTGTACAGGAGTATGTAACATGAGCTATATTGTGACCAATATGATTAAAAAAAAAAAAAAAAAAAAAAAAAAAAATCCTATATAACCCTATATTTTTAAAATATTGTACCACTGCTTCCTGAGTATCATTAACCCCATTTCCTATTGTTCCTATCAAAACCTTCAATATTCCATTCTCTTCCTGCCTGTCTTATTTTTAAATTTATACTCCTTCTCTCCTCCCTATATTTCCTACAGTGTAGTAGCTACATGTTCAACATCTTCTTTGGACCCACAATCATAACAGTCCTCTGTTGACTTTTGCCTATTAAAAACATTGTTTTATTTAACCCAGTGTGATCAAACCTCAGCCTGGTTAAAACGCACTCTTTCTTCTATTATTTCTAATTACACCCTGTGCATTAACAGATTTTTGCAATCTGTAGCCTAATAAATCCTTCCACTTTTATCCACATCCTACCCTGCCATTTCTTCATCATTTCTTTTTTAATTATTGCCTTAACCTCCCCTTTTCCAAAGGGTATACTTATGATATCGTTTGTCCTTGTTGATCTTTTTGCAATTTTGTCTGCTCCCTCATTCCCTTTTATACCTATATGAGCAGGTACCCAGCAGAATCTCACATCTATTTGTAGTCTCCGTAATCTAAATAAACTGTGTTGTATTTCTAGCATTACATCTTCTCTATTAGATTTCATATTTTGAATACTATAAAGCACTGATATAGAATCTACACAACATATATCACTCTATCTGGTTTAACTTCCTCAACCCACTGCAGTCCTATAATAACTGCCATCATCTCTGCCGTATATACTGAAGACTGATCAGGTAATCTTTTCCCAATACTTAAAGGTGGGGTGTGTGATTTGCAAAACGGCTGGCAGATTTTGAAAATACACAACTCAAATGGTCCTACCTTCTTTCCTTTGACTCCACCCATTCACAGAACATGGACATGGATGGGGGGAGGGGGGGATGGTACGACCGTTTGATTGACACACTTACTGTCCAATGATTATAGGTGGTCCTTGGAAATGATTGGCTGGAGTTTTTTGAGTCCTGCCTGCTCCACAGATGATTAAATTGCTTAATTTTTATTTCAGTGCTTCTAACTCAGTGGCTGTAAGTGGGTTAGGAATAGGATTCTAAGTGATTTTGAAAATATGGCCAAAAAAGAGAATTACATACCCCACCTTTAAGTGCCTCACTGATCTCATCCGCCTCTGCTGGTTTTAGTCACGTGTCGCTGGTTCTGAACGAAAACGCGCTCTGGAAACGCGTTGCGGTAGACTAGTGCTTTTTGTCCCTCTCTGCTATTATAGTTTTTCAATATGGCGGAAGACATGGAAGCCTCCTTGGACTTACCCGTCCAATGTAAATAAAGAGAAGACATTCTAAGCTTACAAAGATAAGTCAGATCATTGGCAGAGGTCAATTGACACCAATGCAATGACTACATATTTATGAATAAAGACATTGATTTTGACTAATAAAATACTTATAAAAAACTGCACATTGTAGGCCTACCTTTAATGTAGGGGAGACCAGGGACGGTTGTAACACCTTGAATTCCTCCCGTCAGAAACAACCTAGAGTGACGACACTCACTGTGCTCATGCTTAGTTAGTTTCCCTCCATTCTTGCCCAAAGGGAGCACATTTGAAACTTCCTGACGGAGTTATCTACAAAAGGTTGTTTTTGAGTAAAAAAAAAACTTTTCTTTCTGATGTACTTTTTTGGATACTGTTATACAGATCAAATGTCTATGAATTCAAACAAGAATTATTTAGAATCACTGTTGTGTAAGCTAAAAATAAAAATGCCTAACAAGTGTCAAACTTGCAGTCAGCTAGCTCACGAGATGAAAACATTTGGTGTTACTGGGGACGGTTGTTACGTCCCGTTACTGTCCCAGTATCACCAAACAAGTGTCATTTAGGCCTATATTAAAAAAACTAATCAAGCAAAAAAAAAAAAAAAAACGTTAATTTGCTAATTAAAAGTAAAATGAGCACTGTGCATTGCAAATTAAATGTAAAAGTTTAAATGTAAACTTTTTTGAGCTGTTCTACCCATTCAATAATTTTCTTGCATTATAATTTGACGGTTGCACCTCTTTTTTTGTCATGTAGTATGAAAAAAAGGTAATCATTACTTAAAAACATGAAATTAATAGTCACAATAACATGATTGATAAATAATATTTTCCATTTTGCGTATATGATTGATTCATTATGTATATTTTAGACATGTTACAACCGTCCCTGACGTGTTACAGTGGAGAGACTGTATTAAAATAAATTTGCAACCTGTACATATTTCATAAAACCACTTAAATACATTGTTTCAGCAGTTGACAGATTGAAGTTTATAATATAATAAATTGGTTATTCCAGTATAAATGGTTTTTGATGTATTGCTAAAAATTGCTAAAAGTGTTACAACTGTCCCTGGTCTCCCCCTACATTTAATGCTAATACTTTACATTACTCGGGCAGTCAATTAAAGACAAAGTTATCACTATTGTGGGAAGGTTTGTAATACTGCTGCTGAAGGAGTGATGTTGAGTTTTATATTTTTCACTGCTACTGTTATGGTTATATCAGGTTACATGAGTCAGGCAAGGTGATATCAGATAACACTGGCAGTACAAGACAGGAATAAATTGCAGCAACATGTCAAAGGATAATGCCGAAAGGGAGGAAAGCGCGTTGTTCTCAAACTATAATAAAACACAGGCAAGCTATCAGCGATATTAATCATATCAGTTTTTCGTATATTTTGAAGATTTGTTGTCATCACTTGTGTGTTTTCATTGAGTGGAAGATTGAGCCTGATCTTTTCAGAGACGTGTGTTAAAGAATGCTGAGGACGAACCAGAACTACTTCATACACTAGATCTACTGTGAAAACAATCAGGAACTTTTTTTAATCGTCCAAATATTGATTAGACAAGTCTATTAAATGTAAAACTTAAAGGTATGAATATATAAAGGCATTTTATGATGAAGCACTCTTTCTTATTTTACTAATTTGTTTTATTTAGTTGGTTTAGAAATGTGTTTTCATGTACATTGTGTATTAAAAACAGGAGATGCTGCATTAGGGGATGGAGCAACACGGCACTTTTTTTAAAAGCTCTAAATGGATCATTTGACTTGACATTGGTAAGTCACAATTTCCAGAATTGAGTGAGTTAAGAAAGATAAAAGGTGTATGTAAAGTTAGTAAACAGTTGAACATATCTTGGACATAACATTTCTTCGGCCTCCACTTTAGTCAGGGTAATACAAGGGTATAGGCAAATTCAGGATGTAATACAATAAGAAACTTTTTTTTTTTTTTTTTTTACTCAATTTAATAGGTAGTTAATAGAAGGGCTTATTAAAAATGGTCCAACTGAGTGCATCTTATATAAATATGGCAAAACACTTTTATTCAACGGAGAAGATGATCACAAGCTTCCCTCAACATCTAGTGGTGACCTGTTCAGAGTTGTGGGAAGAATGATTGTACATTCATTTATTAATGGAGGTCCACTCTCAGGACTTCTGCCATTGAAGGACTGTCCTGATACAGATGTGATTGAAGTTGTGTCCCTTGTATATATAGCCTACTCTGTCTTTTGTCTCTGTCTATATTTTCTCCACGGTTCTGTTTTATTCCTTATGGCAATGTTTTTAAGTGTCCAACACAGGGAAGGTCTCAAAAAGTAGGCCCTAATTAATAAAAAAAAAAGGTGCGCTGAAAAAAGCCAGGACTTGTTTGTTTTACACTGTAGCGCCACCTGTAGGAGAAACACCAGAACACTGATTGACCACCTATTTTGTTGAGAGTGAAGACAAATTATCAGGGTGGAAAATAATAAACCTGTTTGTCATTTTACAATTAAGCCATTATTTCATGACCTGACAGCAATATTTATTTGTTATTGCATTTATTAATAGGCCTACTTGTAAATGTTAGGCTAGTTAATAAACATATAAATGTTCAGGTGAACAGGCAAGTGCTCATGAGCTGAGAAGTTAAATTGTTTGAGAGAATTCAGTCACAAGCATAAATATTTTTTTGTGGAGATTTCTTCTCCAGCATTACAGGAGATGCGAGAAATGTCAATCCATTTAAAGAGACAGTTCACCGAAAAATGAAAATTCTGTCATCAAGTTTGGTTCAAACCTGTATAAATTTCTTTGTTCTGTTGAACACAAAAACAAGATGTTTTGAAAAACGTTGGTAACCAGACAGTTATAGGGCACCATTGACTTTTATAGGAATAAGAAACTGAAAAGGAAAGAAACATGCTTTTTTGTAATCATTCTTTTAATAAGTGATAACAGAAACTATTTAATACAAAAAGAAAAATCTGAATTAGTTGATTGTCCTTCTGCTTTCATCATCATCATCGCTCACACACACTCTTCCTCGTGTGAACACGGCCGCACTGAACTCTGGGCCGGTTCTGCTCGGGTCTCCTCTACAGAGAGAGGAACATCCAGAGACTGATCCACTTCTACAAAAGATGAACGGAAGATATAAGGCCCCCCCTTATATAAGATATAAGGAAGATTTAGGCCCTACTGGACAGATCACACACACTGCACAAGCACTCCTCACTTACAAGGACAGTTTACCCCAAAATAAAAAGGTTGTCATCATTTACTCTCCCTCAAATTGTAGGAGTTTCTTTCTTCTGCTGAACACAAAAGAAGATATTTTGAATAATGTTGGTATAGCAGTTGATGGACCCCATTGACTGTCTGTTTACAAACATTCAGTGTCTGTCGTCATCTATGTGTGCATGTTTCCCTTTCCAGTAAAATAGGTCTAACTGTATGTTCACACCGCGGCCGGCGAGAGCGGCAAAATTCGCTCTCGCCGCCCTGCCATCGACGCCGTGAGATTCGGGGATTCTCTGACGCTCTGACGTAGATTTTAGAATGCGTGATTTTTTAAAAACTTAGGGGAGCGCGGGGCACAACCTAACGCGGGGCTAAATGTAACACAGACCTTTTACGTTCTTACTCAGGGTCACGCGGGTTGTGTTTACGCTCTTTTTCTCTCGCTGCCAGAAGACGGTCTCCCGTGGATTTGTGAAAAGTTTTGGTAATATTTGTGAAGATACGGGACAAAGAGTGTTTTGACACCATCTAAGTATTTTTTTTCATCATACGTATTTTTCTGTTTCTGAGTTGTGTGTGTACGTTACCAAATCTAACTTTATATTGCCTTAATCACTGTCTTGTTGGCTAAAACATGGCACCATTTTGAAACATGTCAGCAACTCCTAGCAACTGTTAGCTAGGTTTAAAATATTTTTTACACAGCGGGGTTAGTTGTAACACAGTGTTACAACTAAGCCGCCAAGTGTTCACGATATTGTAGGCTATGGGATTTGTTTACTATATTGATCACTTGTTTATTTATTAAAAATATTGCCTGTTTTCATGTAATAAACACTTTAAAATGTGATTTTAAGCTTGTTTTTATTATTATTACTGTTACTATTAATAATAATAATAATTTGCATGCAAAACTGTTCAGCCCTTTCCTATATCTCTATCCATGATATTGATCCATAATAGAAGGATGATTGGATGAGGGATGGATGTATGGATATCTATCTATACAGATGTACAAACAATATCAAGCTATACAGATAAAATAGTACTGAATTGTGTGTTACACACAAGTGTTACAACTAACCCCTCTGTCTGTTACAACTAACCCCGCATATGGGGTAAGTTGTAACATTTGCACTTCTGTCACTTTCAGTGCAACTGTACGAAAATGGAAGGTCCTGGAAAAAAACTTTAAGTGTTCATTTGTAGCAGAGATGTGTATGTTTCTTGTGTAAAAAAAAATATTAATCTAACCTAATTATTTTTAAATATTTGAGCCAAAACCAAAATGCGTTAGGTTGTGCCCCGCTCTCCCCTAATTTAAAGGAGCCGCAAAGCAAATAAGAACTGAACATAAATCAGTATCCTATTTTGTGCATACTGGCTACACGTAGGGTATAAGTTAACCTATTAAAATCTTTTAAATGTGAAAGTAACAAAACACCAACCATTTCAGACACCTTTTTCCATTCGTCGTTCTTTTTATTAATGTCCCTGTATGTAAAACAGGGACACGTCGTACAATAACGGAAAACCCGCAACAGAAATAATTAACCTTTTCCTCTATTTTGCTTAGGAACTAATGTGGTCGGAACCAAAGTTTACAGGATTGTGTTCTCTCTCAGGCGGAGGACTTCTACATTACGATTGGTTGCCGCTGGTTGCCGCCGAACCGCGTCATAGCTTATTACCATAAAGTTGACTTGATTTCAACTCTTCTCGCCGCTCTCGCCGTCCAAGACGCGCCGCGCCGCTCTCGCCGGAGCTCGCCGCCGGCATCTCATTGAAAATGAATGGCTTCCGGCCACTTTGACGCTCCTCGCCGCGTGCGGTGTGAACGCACAGTAACCGCACACTAACCGCACGCTAACCGCACACTAACCGCACACTAACCGCATGTCAAGAAAGTCAAGCGCGCCTCGTCATCATCGCATGTTACCGGACGCGTAACTTTCAGTTCTGGATACCAGTTAAAGCGTAAAGCGTGTCAGTCAACTCATATAAAATTAATTTAGGCCTATAATTTTTCTGGAAGCATGCACACATAAATGATTAAACAAGTAAAATATTTAAATCATTAAACAAGTATAAGTTAACTTCAAGAATGAACAAAGATGAGTTTGAAGTGTGTTTGACAAAACAGAGCAAACGTTCAAAAGCAAAGCTCTCTATTAATTCTCCACATGAAGCATAACTTGATTGAAGCCACAGAAACACAAACGTTTTGCTATAAGATGCGCAATACACAGTCAGTCTTCTTTGTAAGGTAGTCCCTAGGCATGATCTGACATTTTCAGCATTATATATTTTCTCTCTCTCAAAAACTCGTATAAAAATATAGCCTATTATTTTATCAGTGCTGTCAATCGATTAAAAAATAATTAATTAATCGCATTTTTTCTGTAATTAATCCGCGATTAAAACATTGGAGTTTTTAATATTTTATACTGAATTATTTTAGTTTCTCTCCAAATGTATGTAGCCTAGACTACATAATAGTGGAAAGTAGGCTATAATTTGTGGGGGAGGATGAGGATGAGGATCAGGATAGTCACCCCTCTTTTCATTGTAGTCATACATACAAAAATTGCTGCAATAACTGATATCAACCATATGCGCCGAACACCAAGTCACAGGTCAAACATCTGGAATGTCCCAAGAAAAAAGGGCAGGAGGCATTGTAATGTCTATTTTACTTTACACACACTACTAGATTTTAGTACGGTAATGGCCACTTTTTACTTGAGTATATTTTTACAGTACTCTCACTGATTAAAATATGCTGACGCTTCTAAACCTATGAACAGCAACAGCAATGAATATTCATGATTTTTAAGCGCATCGGTAATGAAAGAAATGTGAACTGTTGCCTCTTTATTCGTCTGATTCCATTCCGGGTAAATCCTGGAGTGAAATACTTCGGTTTAACAATATCTAAAGATTCAAATTCAAGAGAACTGGTAAATAACTAATATGAAAAATAAAATGTTTTTTAAATTTTTAAAAAATCTTACTGTTAAATATTTGGGAAAAGAACCTCAAATTGCCTTTTTTTCTTCAGCTAGAGGCTCCTAGAGGTTAAGATGTGTAATATTCTACTTCTAAAAAGAAAATGTGCATGGTGAGGGTGATGTTGGGGGTTTCAGAGTTTCTAAGCGGCATTTAAATCCTCCCTCATTCGTTTGCTCTGGAAAGCGCCTGCCTTCCCCATATGGCACATTTACTTTCGATACACTCGTAGTCGCACTCAAGCTCCGCTTCTTCCTCACAGTCATAAAGCCACGAATCTGCGGGGACTCAGGAAGAGCGCGAGTGTGTTCGGGTGCGTGCAAACTCAGCGCATCACATCACATTGACAGCAGTAACTTTTTACTTTAACGCTTATTCAAACCCTTCACATTTATACCAGATCGAGCAATGCAGAACTCCACAGGTGAGATCTATATTAATTAAAACTTTACACAAAAAATATTAATTAGAATAAATGTATAGCCTACATAATGATATAATGCTGAGAGATATGATTAACAGATTTGCTCTTGAATTTTGATTTTGTAACTTTTTTAATGAACCAATATTACTTTGTTACTCACATAATTAATAAAGTGCTACCTAGGCCTATATAGCCTAATCATAAACGTTTCTTTTATAATTTTTTGTGAAACTCTTTACATTTATTTGTGGATCTTAATCTATTCATTTGTGCATTCGATACATTTTTGTGAATCTCTTTACATTTATTTGTGAATATTAATCTATTTATTTGGAATATTGCAACAATAATAACCCCATATGTATGCTATCTCTGTCCCTGTCCAGACTCTTCAGGCTCGTGTGTTTGTTCATGCTGTCTGTCTGCTCTCTGGAAGATGATGAGGACTTTTGTTTGTTCCTCTGAGGGTATGATTATGATTATTCTTTAAACAACATATTATTCATTTATTATAGAGTTGTGTGTCGTTTGTTTCTGAATGAAGATCTGCACTGCAATAATAGAGTGTGTTTAAGTTGATGTCCATCTTTTGTAGAAGTGGATCAGTCTCTGGATGTTCCTCTCTCTGTAGAGGAGACCCGAGCAGAACCGGCCCAGAGTTCAGTGCGGCCGTGTTCACACACACACACGACACGAGCAAGAGTGTGTGTGAGCGATGATGATGACGACGAAGAGCAGCTGGACAATCTACAAATTTTTCAAAATGTTTCACATTTTTATGATTTCCTTTTAAATAGTGTGTGATTCAAAATAAAGCACTTACCAAAAAAGCTAAAATATTTCATTTATCTATTCAATAATAATTGTATTCACTCACTTTCTGCGTCCGTTTTCGTCTGATTTGTTTGACAGTTACAATAACAATATTAAATGTAGCCTGTTAAACACACAATGTGTAGTTGGTAGGCTAGACAAAAAATAGGGTTGTTTAACAGTTCATGTTTCACAGTTAGGCTATAGCCTAATATTCACAATGATCTGAATATATTTGCACAGAATAAGCCTACTTTAAACTTTGCTCTTTGTAATTTACAAATTACCATTTCTATAAAAGTTGAAATAAATGAAATAACTTACTTGATGAGGAGTTCTGCATGATAGATGTATGCCGGAAGTTCAACTTGAGTAGCTCGGGATCCCGAAGCGCAGATGTTCCGAAACACTGGTCCGAAGCGTGATTCAAAACACCCATGTCACCGTGACTATGGCTAAACGAAGCCTATGCCTCGGAGTGATTCACAAGTGTTTCATCAGGTGTGATCCGCCGAATCAGCGTTTAAAATTGACACGGGCGGGATTGGCAACAGACCACATCTGTATATAAGTGAAATCAACGCATATTGACCTCGTGGGTTTTTGTGAGAGGAGTTTGATTTTGAGATAGCGGATTTTTGGTGATATAGGCTATATGACATAGTGTGATTTGATATAGGCTATAGGCTTACATTTAAATTTACACAACACATTTACTGATAAGCTAAGACAGACAGTATAGGCTACATATAGTGACACATTAATAGATAGCCTATTGATATAAATATATAGACATGCAGCTATATTAGATAGATACATACATAGATAGATTATAGGTATACTGTATATAAATACATAGATAGATAGATCTAGTACATCTAGATAGATATACATATCTATACATAGATGGATTCATATAGGCCTAGATAAATACATAGTATGGATAGATAGATGCCCAGAACTCATGATCCACTAACTTACTGGAAAGAGAGAGCAGTAATCTTTCCTCATTTGTATGTTCTAGCTAAAAAAACATTTTTGCATGCCAGCAACAAGTGTCCCTTATGAGAGGATTTTTTCAAAGGCTGGAGAAATTATCTGTAAAAAAGAAGCATGCTAAGTCCTTCCACAGCAGAGAAATTAATATTTTTGAATAAAAATCTGAAAATCTGAATTCTCATTGGACCCGCAACTCCCTCACACACTCATTCATAAAGTCGCATGTCTCACCGCCTGAGATTAGCGGGGGCAGCTCATGGGAAGAGCCATATAGGCTTATAGTAGATTTATGAGTAATAGTTTACTGTGCAGTACACTCACACTCAAAGAAATTACATTTAAATCTATGCAAGCTCCTTGTTTTGTGACAAGACAACACAACTGAATGAGAAAGAATCTACATGAAATAGTAATGTCCAACCAAATCAATGGAATTGCTTCCCTGTAACTTAAACTGGTTAAGTTTAGTGAACATGCTCTAGTTTATTGGATAGAGTTGGATTTACATCATTTATCAATTTAACTTACAGACTATTGCTAGCTATTAACTAATAATAGCAATTATTAAAGGTGCTCTAAGCAACTGCCTAGAAACCACCCAGAACACCCTAGCAACCACCCAGAACACCCTAGCAACCACCCGAACAACATGAATAAGCCATATCTCAGCATGCAGCAGAACATCATACAAACATGATTGTTGGTTGTGGAGAAATATTTATTATTTTACACGTTTAATTATATTCACTCTGAGGAAGAAAGACGCGTTTCTGGCCGCTGGCTAGGCGTCGGTTGGAAAAGAAGTTGAACGCCACAGCGCAGGTGCAGCAAGAACATTCGCGTAGTCCCAACAGTTGCTTTCTAGCTTTAGTTGTTTTCTTCCGCTAATTTCATTTCGCTCATGTAGTCAGTCTGAGATAGCAGCCTATCTTTCAGTTTTCCAGCGGCCTTCGGACGGTCGGGCCAATCAACGAACAGAGGGCGGGCTGAGAGCCGTGACGTAGACGCAAAGCGCCGAGTTTTACATTGTAGTTTAGAGAAATCGAAAACCGAAACGACCGCGGAAATGGGAAACGAGACACGGGATGCAATTCGCTCTGTTATGGAGAACATTCCGGGGGTTTTCAAACTGAAGCCAGAACAAGAAGAGTGTTTGATAAACCTTTTAAATGGAGGTGATGCTGTGGCCCTACTCCCGACTGGTTTTGGGAAAAGTTTAAGGTAAAAGTTTTTGGTAGCCCTGAATCCTGGATTCTGAATCCCCCCCAAATGGCGAGCTATGCTAGCATCAACGCTTTATCAAGACAACTTTGTCGCCATTGTCGTCGACGAGGCACACGTCGCATACAAATGGTGAGTTTGCATACACGGGTCATAGATTTGAGTTCGATGCATGATGTCTGTGGTCTGATGTGGCTGTACAGGCGCATACGTCATAACTAAAATTATCTGATTGGCTTACGGGTAACCAATGATTTTAAACTTCAGACAAGCGCCCCCTAGCGAGAGAGAAAACACTTCTCTATTATCATCGGATGATCATCTCAGTTATTTTAATTCCACCTGTGCTTCTATTTTGAACAGTATTGCACCTCTAAAGCTTAAATTTCGTAAATCAGTGCCAATTCCATGGTTGAATGACTCAGTGCGCTCTCTTAGGCAGGCTAGCCGGCAAGCCGAGCGCAGATGGAAAAAAGACAAACTGCATGTTTCATACGAAATTATGAGAAACTCTCTTTCCTCTTTTCAGAGGGCAGCTAAAGCTGCTAAGAGTAAATATTTCTCTGGTTTAATTATGCTTAATAGAAATAACCCGCGTGTGCTTTTTTCCACTATTGACTCTGTGTTAAATCCACCTGTTAACCTTTTTCCTGAGCCCTCTGTCTCACTCTGTGAAACTTTTGCAAACTTTTTTCACAAACAAGGTTTTGGCTATTAGATCTAAGATGTCTCAGACAGGACATGTTTTGCCAGAGATTCCACTATATTCCGTCACATGGTCTGTGTTTGAGCCACTCAGCTTTCAGGCCTGTAAGGAAATTGTGGATCGTCTTAAGCCTACATCATGCCTACATGATATTGTTCCATCACATTTCCTAAAACAAAATGTGGGTGCTATGGGCCCAAGCCTGCTGTCAGTCATTAACAAGTGCTTACATACGGGCACGGTTCCTGCTTGCCTCAAACAGGCGGTGATAACTCCTTATATTAAAAAAACTAATCTCGATCAATCATCTCTCTCCAGTTTTCGACCCATTTCAAATCTCCCTTTTATTTCAAAGATCATGGAGAAAGCAGTCTTGGTACAATTACAAACTTTCCTGTTAAATAATTCAATCAATGAAGTTTTTCAATCTGGTTTTAAAACTTTACATAGCACTGAGTCTGCTCTTTTAAGAGTTCTTAATGACATATACTTTATCACAGATTCTGGCAAACCATTGGCTCTGATCCTTTTGGATCTAAGTGCCGCCTTTGACTTAGTAGACCACAACATTCTTCTGTCACGCTTGGAGTCTTGTGTAGGACTTCGGGGCTCTGTCTTACAGTGGTTTCGCTCTTATCTGTCAGATAGATGTTTTTACTGTTCAGTTAGGTCAATATTCATCTTCTAATAAACCGCTTAATTGTGGTGTCCCCCAGGGATCAATCCTTGGGCCGGTGTTATTCTCTCTATATCTACTTCCTCTGGCCTCTATCTTTAAAAAATATGGTGTCTCCTTTCATTTATATGCTGATGACACCCAACTTTACCTTCCCCTGCAATGCAATAATGATTCTTCTCTTCAGCCACTGTTAGACTGCCTGAATGATCTTAAGACATGGCTTTCCCTCAATTTTCTTCATCTAAATGAAAACAAAACTGAGTTTATTCTGTTCGGCCCCCAAGGATAACTGCGATTATGACCTTGACCTCGGCGCTCTCACCCCTTATAACTCAAAGTGCGTTAGGAACTTGGGCTTCTTATTTGATTCAAATTTAAAATTTGATAAACAGATTTCTGCTGTAGTCAAATCATGTTTTTTATCAACTCCGCCTTATCAGTAAAATAAAATCCATTCTCTCAAGAAATAACTTAGAAATAGCCATTCATGCTTTCATTACCTGTAGACTTGATTACTGCAACTCATTGTACTATGGCAGTACTCAGTCATCTATCTCCCGCCTGCAGCAAGTTCAGAACGCAGCCGCTAGACTACTTGCAGGGAAGCGTAAGTTTGACCATATAACACCGGTTTTAATGTCCCTTCACTGGCTACCAGTCAAGTACCGAATTGAGTTTAAAATCTTATTATTTGTTTACAAAGCTTTGAATAATCTGGCACCGCAATATTTAACTGAACTTTTGGTTCCTTATACACCATCTAGAAACCTGAGATCCGGTGACCACGGCCTCCTAATAGTCCCTAAAGTAAAACTAAAAAAACGTGGCGATCGGTCTTTTGCTGCCGCTGGCCCGAAGCTATGGAATAGCCTTCCGATGTTTATTAGGCATGCCCCGTCTATTTACATTTTTAAAACTCAGCTAAAGACTCATTTATTCTCCATGGCTTTTAAAACTATATAACTATTTCTTGCAATATAATATTACTGCTCGCTTGTTCTTATTCTTTGTATTATATATGCATGCTGTATCTGTTTTACTTGTTCTACTGTGTTTCTTTGATTGCTTGTGAAGCACTTTGGTCAACCTCGGTTGTGTTTAAATGTGCTATATAAATAAATGATTGATTGATGATTGATATTATGCCATTCCAGACTCTGTCTACGACGCAAAGTGAAGTAGCAGAGTCTGGTATTACCAGGCTGGTTGTTTTCCCCCCCCCAGCGAGTTAAAATGCTTTATTCACATTTGCAACATGATAAATAAATTCAATCATTAAAAGTGACATCGCCCGTTGAGTATTTGCAACAGAATATGCAATTTTATATAAACATGTAGCCTTCTATGTACTTCTTTCTTTTTTTAACACATCGTTGAAGAAATCAACTTACTAGTCACGAATGTTTCCCGAAACAATATTTTCGCAAATTACGGTAGGCTACATATTCCAGTTATGTGTGTAGCTAATTAATAAATGAGGAAATGGTCTGTGTTCATGCTGTCTGTGGATGAGATAAGAAGAGAAACAAAACTGTTCAAAAAGTTGCCGATCATATTATGAAGTTTGTGCTGAAGAAAAAAACTGCATCTGACGTTTTAATAAGTGCTTCATTTCATTTTTAATGGTTTTATTATTTTTAAAAATCATTTTGATTTTACATTTTAATTACTAAAACTGTAGAAAAATGAAAAATTCACATAAATTAGCCTATTTAATACAAAGTCAACAAACATGTGAATTTCTAATTTGATTGTCCTGCTGCTGCTCTTCATCATCATTCATCATCATAGCTCACACTCTTCCTCGTGTGTGTATGAACACGGCCGCACTGAACTCTGGGCCGGTTCTGCTCGGGTCTCCTCTACAGAGAGAGGAACATCCAGAGACTGATCCACTTCTACAAAAGATGAACATCAACTTAAACACACTCTATTATTTATTCATTTAGAAACAAATGACACTGAACTCACGTTTTGACCGCGAGTGTGTTAATAAATTAATAATATGTGTTTAAAGAATAATCACAATCATACCCTCAGAGGAACACACAGAAGTCCTCATCATCTTCCAGAGAGCAGACAGACAGCAGGACACTGATGGACACACACACGAGCCTGAAGAGCCTGGACAGGGACATTTACAGTAACATCTACATTAACGAGATACACGGTGGCGCCATAGCGATTAGGCTAATTCACTCCGCAACTCTCTCAGGCACACGTGACAGCGGTTGTGCTCAGTCTCATTTACATAATGTCTGAATCAACATCTATCTCAACTAGATGTTGAGATTCACATTTTCTAAGATTAATAAATGATGTAGAATGAAATTAAAACTTTATTGTAAAATGTTTCCAAAAACTCGAATCAGCAATTACGGACAATGATTAAAATTAAAGTAGGCTAAATGGTTTTGGTGGCTTGGTTTTCTTGAATAATGTTGGTTCATCGAAAAAGTTACAAAATCATAATTCAATCAAGCATCTGTTAATCCTATTATTAGCATTATACCATTAGTTATAGCCTTATTCTAGTAAATATTGTTGAGTAAAGTTTTAATAGATTAATAAACATATCTGAATGACTCACCTGAATTGGAGTTTTGCATTGCTCGAAGTGATATAAGTGTATCTAATAAATGTATTTAACAAAAAAAGGAATTCGTCTGCATACAATGAGAGATCGAGTCAAAAGTCACGGCTGTGAAAGTGATGCACTGAGTTTGAGTTTATGAACCGAGTCACTTCCAGAGGCGGAGGTTTTATAAACCACAATTAACAACCCGATGGCTCACTCTTTTCATCCGATAGTCTGGTGAGAGGTGGTGAGTTTTCAGACTATCAAAACAAGAGTGCGGGGGAAAAGAAAAGAAATAGTGAGGCCTGGTTTGGGCGACCGCACTGCAAAACCCAACATGATTCAATGTGGAGACAAAAACCCCCGCATGTGTTTGTTATATCAATGTAAAAAAAAAAAAAAAAAAGATTAAATTTTTAAGGACCAATCACCTTGGATATTTAAGTCATTTCAACTTAAATCACATTAAACTTACCATATATTAAGTTAGGCTACTAATTAGCCTACTTAATGAGTTGAATCTTGCATAACATACCATTTTTTTTTAGAAAATTGCTTTTTTTTTTTGCAAAAATTGCAAAAAAAAGGTTTTTTTTAGAAAAAACTTATCACATTCACAATATAAAATGTAATCTTTATCTATAGGTCAATGCACAAATAAATGCGAGTCCTGTTCATTTTCACTCGAAAACGCGTAGTTTTGCGCAAAGTGGCAAATTACAGATTTTACATTCTGGCATTTGTTTTAATTATAATATTCACATATAATATTGACATTTTTGCACATTGGGGATTTAAAAGAGAACATGTTTTCTTAATTTAAGCATGATATAATTGTTGCTATTTATTTATTTTGGCTAATAATTGAATGTTAAACATTCAGTGTTTAATTTTTCAGTTGGAAGTTTTTGAAGCTGGTTTTAGGCCCACAGTCTAAAAATGTCAAAACCACAAAAAGTAAAATTCACTCGAGTAAAAATTACTCGACATAGTCTATTTCACCCTAGACTTCCTCAATTAAATAACGAAGTGCAATGAACTGTACATGTTTGAATAGGAACTGAAAGTCTTGTTTATAGTCAGATGCCTGATTCATTGCCCTGCAAACACCTCGATTTGAATAAATATTTTTGGAATGAACATTTTGAAAATATGAATTGGAGGTTGATTTGGACTTATAATAATACTGTATTAATAATAAAGTTATGAAATAAACTTTAAAATTATACATAATATTTATTCAACAAACCAGTTACTAAAAAATTAGGATACCCTGATAGGATAGGATACCCAACATCTACCATTTTAAGGCCAACATGAAGATTTACTTTGAAACACTGCAAGGACTTTCAAACCGCAAAGCAACCAGAACTATGGACATCTACAAATAGGCCTAATTAAATTCCTCTTACTTGCTTTAATTATACACGTATTCCTCATTTCTTTTATGTTTTCTTTTCTTTTTTTCTTTAATATGTAAATCAAATGTTCTGTAATATCTTTGATATGATTGTGATTTTAATGTTCCTTACATCTTATGATGCTTTGGAATCATTTAGAACATTTATATGTGAAACATTTGTATAGCCTATAGTGTTTTTTTTTTTCATGTAGCCTATAATTCTGGAAATAATAATAAAAAATAAAAATAAAAATAAAGTCTTGTTTATAGTCGAAATGACGCAGAGCCCCACCAAAATATTCATCCAAAACATAGATCTCTATACTCTGAATCAATAATACATTGTAAATGTGTTGTTCATAAATACGCAACAAATGTCTTTTTTCTTCTTTTCTTTTTTCGGATTTTCGAGATTATTTAAAGTCGATAAGTTAAGTAAACAAGATAGGCTATATATTCAAATTGAGCGTGTGGTCTCCTCAGCTAAATATTAAGATAAACGAAATATTAGACAAATGTATGACCACCGCTTGTAACCACATTTGTATATCAAGCATTTGCAGCGCAGAGCCGTTGGAAAAACAGAGTTACGACACTCCTTTGGAATGCGGAAGTAACGCGTGTCGTGGAGCTGCCGATAGTTCCAAACACATATAGTTCCAGCACTGAACCCTATTCATGTTCAGTGTTTCCAAAGTACGTTCGCTGGTAAGTTGAGGTTCTCAACCAGGAATCTCCACTAGGGGGCCTCAGCAAACCTCCATAGGGGGCCACAAAATTACGTAAAATGATTTAAAATAAGACACAACAACTGAAAAATCAAGATATTTCTTATTTTATTCACCACCTCAGCAACAAATCATGAATTACTGGAAAAGTCATGAGGCCTTTAAATATTGTTGAGGACAATCAGGGAACTCGGAGTCAAAACGGTTCAGAAGACTGAATATTAACTGCAAAGATCTTCTGGAGATATAAATACTGCCTTATATTGACGGCTCAACCACTAATACTCCCGTGTTGTTGTTGAAAAGGATCCTGCCGTCCACCTCTGTACTGCAGTCGGGATGTCTCAGTAAGTCCAGCACTTCTTTCTTCAGGTCTTTGGGAGCATTTTTACTGAACTCTTTGACCTCGGTGAGGAAATCCAGCATCAGTTCTCCCAGCGGATCTCCCTCAGTGAAGCTCTCGGTGATGTCCATCTGGGACAGAAGCTCGTAGTTACGGTACGAGATGCCCTCAGAATCCAAGAAGGTCTTCATATCTCCTGTCGTGACACACTGGCTGTTCTCAGCGTTACAGAGCTGTTTTTTATACGTCGTCCATAATTTGCTCCATCCACTCTCACCTATGAAGAGCAGAAGCAAAACTAAGATCTTTTTTTTTCTTAGAACAGGAAAAGTCCAGAATATGGAATATAGATTTAAGATTGGTCTTGTTTTAAAGAAGACATTTGGCAGATTTTTGTAGAAGTTAAATAAATTAAGAAAGTTAAAAAGAAAAATGTACAATGTACAAGTTTATGAAAATGTACAATGTTAAAAATGTAATTATTCATATTTTATATCAAATATATATTTTCAAAACCTGGAGGACTCTAAAAATGCAAAAAAAAAAAAAAAAATCAAAGGCAAAAATCTAAACAAGTTGTGTTTCTAATTTTAGTTTGATATCTCAAAAAATAAGCTTTCAGTGAGATTTAGTTTGGGCGCAGTACCACACTTCTCCACTAGTTGACATTACTGCCCATATAAGGGCGCCTCTGTTTCCATATGTTGTTTGAGTGATCTGAACCATTATTTTTACAATTTTCATACAATTTATGAAGTACACATCCTATTCAGAAGTATAGGATGGTTTGACAAAAGATTGGCAGATTGTTGTGAAGCAAAGGCCATATGTGAATGACATTTCACTCGCTTCCCCTGATCTCCAATCTCGAGAGAAGACCAGAAAAGGACATAATAAGAAAACCACAACTCAGTATGTTACAACCAATGAGGGGGAGCTATCTATACTATTAAGAAGTATAACCATTTTGAAATGTATTGCTGAATAAAGAAATTACTGTGTAGCTCTGTAGCACTTAGTTATGTGAAACAATAACCACTGTCTTAGCTCTGTAGCACTTAGTCAAGTTAAACATTAACCACATGCCAAAGGAACTTGAAGATGATGTAAGCATACTAACCACAGCCACGCTTGCTAGAGACAACCTACGGTTGATAGAAACCAAGCACAAGCCACAGCCTCGCTTACTACGGTTGATAAGAGACCAAGCTTGCTGCTTGCGATAATTATGTTTTCTAAAAGCCATGCACATTCTTAATGTATAGAAAGAGGCAGGTCATGTATCCTACTTGTGATCATATTTGCTCTGGATTGAAACTGTTGTTGATATTAAAAACAGCCTGCTATTGTTTGCTGAAGTGCAGCTGACACAAGACTAAAGGAAGAAGGATCAGACGGACTCGTCGCTCAACCTTGCTGACAAAGATCTGGATCTCCAGCGTGCCAGATGCAAGAAGCCATTGAAGCCTAGCTAGTATCTATCTGTTAGTTAGTACTCTATTATAATCTGTAACAAGTATTGTTAAACATTTATTATAATCATCTGACTGGACCTTGGATTGGTGAGTACGAGTCTTATTCTTCTACCCGGATCGGGGAGATCCTGCTTGAAGAGAATGACCAGAGGATAAAGAGAATAATCACTATGAGATTTGATTGATCATTAAGCCTAGCCAAAGAGGCAGCGTATGACATGTATATATATTGAGCTTATATATAAGATTGTTGTATAGCGAACACGGTTGAAGAGTACCACAAAATGTAGACTTATAATACAGAGGGGAAATCTATTATTTTTATAATAGAACACGAATCCGGATAGACTGATCACATAACTCTTGAGGACACGACTGGGGTAGGCTCCCTATAGTTACCGCGGGATTATATATATATCCAGGATAGGATGTAGGATAATTTGGAACGGTAATAATCGTGATAATCCATCGGAAGATTTTGAAATGAATTCAACCTCTAAGAAACACAAAAGCGTATGTGCATTATAGCTCGCTGCCACGTCACAAATGATGAATCTATTATTATTTTCTTTATATTTAAAACATTTTCAGACCTTTTTTTCTAAAAGAATTGAATGGATGCTATCTTTTGAAGTCTTGGCATGAAAACAAACTGAGGTTTCTACCATTCTTTCATGAGTTTTCATGTTCATCACTATTTCAAAGTAAAGGCCTGAACACGCCTCAGGAGTATGAACATATTAAAATATTCTTGTTGCAAATTGATAAATTACGGCTCCTCTGTCAGTCTCAGTCACCAAATATGTAAACTAGAGATTGTAAGCTTTCAAATGATATGTAGTTTGTCAAGATTAGTTTAGGTTTAGTATAGGATATTACTGTTTTAAATATGTAATGGCCGATGCCAATATAAGGGGTTAAACCTTTGAGCCAAAGCAACTTTTGATCTAAGAGCATCTACTGTATCTAAGGTTGGGTATCACTCGAATTTAAGCGATTCCAATTCTGATTCTGCTTATCGATTCCCAGTTTCGATTTTATTATGGTAAAAAGAAAGAAGTCAAACATTTAGATATCAAACTTATTTATTCTGTCTTTTTGCAAAACATTCTGTTGCCGCTGAATACCATTTGTAATGGCTTTCCAATGGCGTTGCCGTTGATAGTAGGAGTAAGCAAGTTTATAACTCCATTCAGACGGATGTAGATACAAACACACGTCTCTTTATTACTTGTGCTCAATTAAACATGATCTCAAAACATCTTGTGGCCTTTCCTTGTTCACACGTACACACAAAGCCATACCTTATAGACAGCATCAAACTCAAATCCACCTTGCGAGCTACTCTGCCGTTCGGTCAAAAAAACTGTGTGCTTCCCAAATGACCAATTAATTCATTTGTGTTGTAGTTCAAAAAGCATTTCCTGGTGGCAAAGACTGAGAGACTAACTACCTAAGAATATATATAACATACATTCATGGGTGATTTGAACAATAAATAGAAGATGGTGAGTGGATAAAAAAGAAAAAAACGTACAAATGACTTAAACAAGAAGAATGTAATGAAAATCCAGAGAACTACTCAAATGCTTGGCATAAGTCTCTGCTTTATCTGGTTTTTCTACACCTTTGTGCTGGGCCAGGGTTATGAGAGTCTCAGTTTTCAGTTTTTTGACTCACTCTCGTTATTTATTATACTAGTGTATCTCCACATTCAGTTTTCCCTGGAGGAAACCAATAGTGTGAAGAGTGTCTTCTGATGTGGTTTGTGGCTTTAGCTTCCATCTTTAATGTCTCTGTCTTTAACTTTCCCTCTCAGTTCTCTACTATACCTATTTTACCTCAAGAAAACCAACTCCCTGATGCCACACGCTGTGGTATTGCAACATGGCCTTAACCTGTTAACCGCCACCCCCTTTTTTTTTAATAGACATGAAAATGCACATTCCAAACTTAAATGTTTGTTCAAGAATGCTTTGGAATATAGATATAAGATTGGTCTTGTTTTAAAGAAGAGATTTTTGTAGAAGTGAAATAAATTAAGAAAGTGAAACAGAAAAAAAGTTATAGAAGTTTGAGTTTATGAAAATGTACAATATAAAAAATTTAATTATTCATATTTTATATAAAATATTTTTTTCAAAACCTGGGTGACTCTAAAACTTCAAAAAATCAAAGCCAAAAATCTGAACAAGTTCTGTTTCAAATTTTAGGTTGATATCTCAAAAAATGAGCTTTTAGTAAGATTTTGTTTGGGCGCAGTACCACACTTCTCCACTAGACTCCACTACTGCCCATATAACTGCGCCTCTATTTCCATAAGTGTTTTTTTCTTTATATGTAAAAAAATTTCAGACCTTTTTTTCTAAAAATAATTGAATGGATGCTATCTTTTGAACTCTTGGCATGAAGACAATTTCTACCATCCTTTCATGATTTTTCATTTATCATTATTTCAAATTAAAGGTCTGAACACGCCTTAGGAGTATGAAAATATTCTTGTTGCAAATTGATAAATTACAGCTTCTCTTGAAAATCAGTCACCAAAAGTGAAAACTAGAGACTGTAAGCTTTCAAATGATATATAGTTTGTCAAGATTAGTTTAGGTTTAGGATATTACTATTTTAAATATGTAATGACTTTGGGCCCAAAACATTATTTTTTCTTTAAAATGGTTGCATTAATCGTGTTTTTTATTAAAGGGAAAATCAGTTTACTAATAAATCATGTAAACTTGACTGCTTCATTTCCACTTTAAGTTTCCTATTCTAGAATTGGAATTGATTCCCAACCCATAACCGTACCTGACGCCAGACTGATCATGAGTTTCCCATCTTTGTCAAGCAGACTCCGGAAAAAACGAGACCGTGGCCGCTGGATCTTTGACATAGTACAGCATCTGTTAAACACACTGATATTAATATCCTACAAACATGTTTGATATACAGACCTCAATAATATAACTTCAATCAACGTTGATGAAATGAATGAGAAACCTGTATGATGTGAATGAAGTCCATCTTTTCCCCAGAGTTTTTTCTCTTGCCAGTGTTTTTCAAACTCAGATGCTGTCATCTCGTTCCAGGTGAAGTTAATATGATCAAGATCTGGAGTGCTTGTTACCCGAGCTAAATTTAGAATAAAAGAAAAAAGATTGGTAGCTAGTAAAAGTGAATAACGATTCGCTTAAAAGCAGCAATAAGATGATCGGTACCTTTATACTTGTGCAGCATGTCCTTGTTTGGTTCCACCACTTCATTGTGGACTTTAACATGTGGATGTTTCAGGTGTAGCTGCGCGAGCAACTCTAGATCAATCTCACCTGGAAATAAGAGGAGAATTCACACGGTTATGCAAATCTGATATATGAAATTATGATATAAACAGAAATGTAATATTTCAGTGGTAACACGTTACAATAAGGTTAATCAGTAGTTAACTACATTAGTTATCGCGTGGACTATAATGAACTGCACTTATACAGCATTTATTAATCTTTGTTAACGTTAGTTTGATAAAAAATACAGCTGTTAACCTTAGTTCAACAGTAAATGCACTGTGAACTAACATGAACAGCTGTATTTTTATCAAACTAACGTTAACAAAGATTAACAAATACTTTAACAAATGTTTTGCTTCATGTTAGTTAATATGTTAACTAATAACATTATTGTAAAGTGTTACCATTTTGTTTTTTATAAACAGTGTACCTGCTCCACTCCCAACTCCTAATACATTGAGAATGGGTCTCCCCCCTCCAATGCTGCCGAGCGAGAGAGAATATAAAATAATATTATTATATCTTGTCATTGTTAAATCTGCCAGGCTAAATTAATAAAATATGAGATTTATCATCAAGAACGATAAAGCACCTTGCTAGTACGTCAGGGTGTGTATTATGAATGAAGTCCTGCATGCACTGGTGGTCAGAGGAGCGCTGGCGATAGAGCTCGAAGGATTTGAGGTATCTCGGATAATCTTCCACGAGGGATCTGAATGGAGATGCCATGGTTTTCGTCGGCTGAAACACACAAACTGGTGTTTAATAATGAGACGATGACTTGATCGCCCCAAAAATGAAACAGAAGATATTTTGAGAAATTCTATCAGTGAAGGTCATGGGTTCAGGAAAGCAAGAACTGATCAAATGTGAACATCTTCAGTTTAAAGATTAACCCTTAATCACTGTTAAAAAAGGATAACACTTAAGATGTTTGGAGAGCGATTGCATAAGGAAATGTATATCATTTTTTAAATTTACTTCTCAACTATACATTTATGCTGTGTTTTTGTGGAAATTTTTACGTTTTTTACCTATTTACGGAATTAAAGTGCAATGACCACATGTATCCAGAGAGGGCCATAGAGACTCATTCATTTTCACCTAATTTTTCTTGATGCTTCAACTTCTCACAACTTTATGATATATATTTTGTGAATATTTATTTAAACATTTTGAAATACATACAAAATCTGTAGTTTTGTCAGAGTTAGAATTTGTTGTTGTTTTCTGATATTTTAATTATCTGCTTTTGCAGAATTATCAGAGTGTGTTATTATTATTATTATGCAGTGTGTGTGTATGAGATATGTATGAGAAAGTTCGTTCAACTTTGGGTTTATGCACTTTGGGTTCTATTTTTTTTGACAAACAAAATTAAAAAAAAGTATTTTTTATTTTATTTTCCCATTAATTTTCAATGCGGGGTCATTTTGACCCCAAACACCTTAAAAAGGTTAAAAAAAATTACACACCTTTAGACCAACCAAATCAAGCCCAGTTTTTTGTGCATGTTTAGATAGATTATTTAGGAAAAGTCACAGAGTTTCATGCCCCTGAGATGAAGGTAACACTTTAAAAAATGAAGGAAAAGTCCAGTGAGGTCAGCCTGACCCAAACAGTGATTAAGGGTTAAAAAAAATGGTTTGCTTTTTTGTGTATCCATACAATGGAAGTCAATGGTCACCACTTTAAAATGTCGTTTAAAGGCAGAACGTAGAGGAATGACATCCGTATTTTTTTATTTTATATTTCAGGCGAAAAACTCCACCATTAAGATTCGTACGAATTTTACTAGGTGGCTAATTCGTATGAATTCATACGACCGGTGTAGGCTACAAATGTTTGCTAAATCGTACATAGCCTATTTTACAAATTGCCAAATTAGTATGAATTCGTACGAATGACCCCTGACCCCTCCCATAAACCTACCCATCACGAGGACAAATTGTTAGCTATATTTTAATCACTCCAGTAGGAATTGGTCATGAGATCGCGTTGGTAGGACTTGTTACTTGCTCTATTTTGGAACTATTTTCGCTGCTAAAATAGAAAAAAACAGTACATTTTGTGTTTAAAATGTAAGTGACTTAATATTAATTATGAAATAGTGTCACGTTTTCAATCATGATGGTATTCAGCACTCTTGGTCGTGTGATGTTGCTTAACTGTTTGAATATAAAAACTCCACATTAATTTTTACCGCTGTATTTGCTTCCATTTCACAGTCAGCGGCTGTTTCCGAATGTCGGCCGATATTTTTATTAACGATAATATTTTAAACATTAAATTACATTTTAAATTTAAAAATATTGTAAGTAAACAACAATAGCCCAAGTTAAGAAAAAAAATTAAGACATTTAAAAAAATAATTCGGCATCTATTTTGTGTGCCAGCTGCCGGTGGTAGGCTACCTGCACACACCTGTCTCTGTAACAGTCATACAGAACTTGTTTTTCCACCTCCACTAGAGACGAGTGCCATTAGCTATGTCTCCTTGACCTTGTGGGGGTAAGGTGTCGTTTTCTTTGCTTTACCCCGGGCTTAAAGTAAAAATATGACTGTGAAAAATAGCAGTATGATTTAATTAAATGCATTTATGGTGAGATTACTACATATTTTTATGTCAATCTGTGTTCATTTTGAACACAAATTCATGCGCTGAACCAAAGCTCTGTTAACATGGGACGGGAAAAAAACGCACTGCAAACGGAGTGTGTGTGCGTGCGTGTGTGTGTGTCTGTGTGTGAAACAAAACAGGCGTTACACAGTCTGAAATTCATAAACAAAAGGGCACAAACAAACTACTAAGAAATAAAAGGAAATTGATGGGGCTAATTCAGTCTCAGTTGTTATGCTTATAGGTTAATATAATTTGCAATGGAGAATGTAGGCTATATTAGGCCTAACTTACTCTCAACTCGATGGCACGAATAAAAAGCCACACAAAAACGTGTTGTATAGCCTAGGCTATATTTATGACTGTGCATTAGTTAAGAGTCAAACAGTATAATCTATAACATATTCGTTACTGTACGTTACATTCAGATCAACATGAAGAGATTATTATTCATTTTACAGCTGTATCATTATTTCTAACTCTATGACTGACACTGGATGCGCGCCCCCGCTTCTATCAGCGGTCTAATAATAATAACACGGAGATAGCAGAAGTGCAGAGTGAGGACGCTTACCTTCACTTCTATCCGCTTTTATCACACTGACACTGTTATATTCGGTTCCTGAAATATTTGGATCCAATGGGTGGCGCTTACATTTATATTCACGAGACACTGTCGTGGGCGGAGCGACCGAGTGCGAGAGTAACAGAGATGATTAATTTGAGTGCCTCAGATCAAATCGCGTTTTGATTTATGGATTATTTCAAACAGGTAGGGGGAGACCGGGGATGGTTGTAACAATTTTGACCTTTCTGTCTATATCTTGTAGTACTTTGAAGTCAGTGTGTTCAAAATTTGATCCAAACTAGTTACAAGTGTCTGCTATTAAATGACATAGCTATTATCTTTGCAACACAAACAGAAAATGCATGGTTTAGTTTCAAACACGAGGAGTGATATGTTACAATTCACCCCATAGTCATGGACAGGCATATGGACATCTTGGATGACATCGGGGTGAGTAAATTATCCGCAAAAGTTTTTTTAAAAAGTGAACTAATCCTTTAAGACAGTGTAGTTCACAGTTTATTTGTGTCAAGGCAAGAACTCCTCAGTGCTTAGTCCCTTTGTTTGCCGAAAGAGATGATATACATATAACGATATATCCAGACCAGAAAAATCATGCTTCAACTGATGCCTTCTATATTTAATGTTTTCTTCTCATGAATCCGCACAATCAACATCACAAACATCAAATGGACACCGTGACAGAAAAACTGAAAATAAACCAAAAGTACAATCAAATTCGTGATGAAGTGATTTAGCCATTAGCTTATTAAACTGAAATCAATACACACAGTAGGCTACCTTTAATTATAAATAAATGATAACCAAGATATATGCAAACATAGCCTACCGTGTGCCTTCCAATCAGGATTCAGGAGACATTTTCTGATCAAACACTTCTCAATGTTACACCTGTGTGACACCTCGTGTTTCTCGGTTTTTTCGGTGTTCACGCAAATAAAAAAAATCACATGACCAGTACGTCTTGTGTAACTCATTTTCTCCAGTAGGTGTCACTATTGCCAAACTATCATGCAAATCAAATGTAAAATTCCCAAATAAGTATTCCAAGTATTATACAACATTTATAAAAAAAATAAAAAACTTTCAAAAGGTGCCACAAATATTCAGCAAGAAAATACACGCCAGCTACAGATGATATTGATATTGTAGTAGTAGTAAAATTTTAAGAACCCATTACGGTACAAATATGGCAGTAGAGGACGACTATATTCTCTTCCACTGAACTGAGCCTGATGAAGAATTGAGGAAGACCTGATGAAGGATAATATTGGACCAATCAGCGGAAAGGGGCGTTTCCCGCCGCCCACATGTGAACATGAATATTCATGCTATGAAAACTATGACAAAAACACACTCATTGATCTACATCTAGTGGTCACTGAATTAATCATTTTAGAAAATGACAAGCTTCATAAAACACAGAGCGGTCAGACAAACAGATTTACAGAGATGACACTGGAATAGGATTTCAAACCATATGGATGTAGCTTGAAACAGATTTGTAAATCGTATTTCATGTGATTTTTTTTTTTTTTTGCTGTTAACACTAAATATGATATGCACACAAATCTGATTTGGATTGAGAGTTTGAACAAGTGATTGGAATGATTTAGTGGTTTAACTCTGGTATCTGTGAGCTGTGCAGATCTGGACATGCAGGATCTGTAAAGAGAACAACAGAAAACTGAGCTTAGTGAAAAACACAATTACAAGACATCATGTAAAGCAAATCAAATAAAAAGGTGCTGAGGTCAAAGCTTAATTTACACATTTCAGCAAATACTCTATACGCGATACTTCTCATGTCTCGGCTACAGGACGGACGCTAAATGTGTGGGGAAGCCACACTTTTTTTTTTGAGCGTTAGCTGTATCCATTTAAAATTGTTGGCAACACTGGAGCCAAACAGCTCAATACAACAAAAAATTAAATGAAATAAAATGTCATCATGCTTTAAATAGTGGAGGAAATGATGGGCACGGAAGAGTGACTTCTGAATAAACTGCTTGTTTATAGGGATACTTCACCCAAAAATGAAAATTGTCATTATTTACTCGCTCTATCAATTTCTTTCTTCTGCTGAACACAAAATAATATATTTTGAAGAATGTCGGTAACCAAACAGTGGATGGACCCCATTGACTTCCATAGTAGAAAAAAATATTATGGAAATCATGGGGTCCATCAACTGTTTGGTTACACACACATTCATCAAAATATATTATTTTGTGTTCAGCAGAAGAAAGAAATTGATAGAGCGAGTAAATAATTAAAGAATTTTCATGGGTGAACTATCCCTTTAATTTTAATAGCCTACATTTATTATTGTTATCTTGTTACAGGTCCATCTGATCTGTTCATTTTATGTCTTATTTTAAGTAGGCCTATTTCATTTAATATTGTTAATATTTAATAAAATAATATATAGCCTATATATTTTATATTTTTAAATAAAATATACTGTTTATCACACAGGGCCGTATCCACCATTAGGTCCTAGAGGACCAGTGAATATAGTGAAGTTTTATAGCGGGTGGATTATGTAATGTACTTGCCCTCCTCAATTTTCAGAAGTAAACGCCCGCCAAGACGACAATAACTAGAGGAATTAAAGCATAAAGCCACTGGAGGTCAGAGGAGGAGGAGTGTGGAGGAGCTGGACTGGAGGAAACCGGTGCTTCTGTAAAACACAACAGGAACAGAACATGTTAGACGATATATCAAATGACTCTTATATCCTGACCATCACATAAACAAACCTGATTCTGCACATTACAGGCTAACAGATATTATAATATACTCACTGATGACCACAAGTGTCGCGGTCTCCTCACACACTCTCTCTCTAAAAAAGGCTTGAGCTCTATAGAGTCCAGATCTGGAGATGTCCACATCTTGAATGATTACAGACAGACATGTTTTTCCTAATATCAGTGTAACTCCAGGTTCTGGAGGATCATCATAGACCCAAGGCTTCTGCGCTAAAAGAACAGAATATCCCTTCTTGTCTTCTTTAAAAATAATCTTCACTTCATCCGCTTTCTCCACTTCTTCGATGTCGAAGGATATTGTCACATTCTGTCCATCGATCGCCTCGAACTTCGACCCAGCGACAACCAGAGCTGCAAATCAGAACATAGGCTATAATAATGACTAATAAACTGCAGGCTACCGTTTCTTTACGAGTATCCGCCCATTAAATCAACAGTCTATCTGCCCAACCCGATCACACTAAATGCGTCTCTATAGCACGCAGTGTGTTTATCGTGTAATATTTAGGCTACGCGAAAATTCGTTTTCGAAAACTGCGTATCATATGCACTTAAAAACTAATTTTCGCGTATAAATTGCACGATAAACACACTGAGGGCTATAGAGACGCATTTACGTGAGAACAGGCTGATCTGCCAATTGCACTTGCAGGACACATGGATGTGATTTTGCGGGACTATGCGGCAGGCGCGCCCCCAAAGTATTAGGCCACCCCTATTTTGCAGTGGGTAGGCCTACTATTAATTTGAATACATGATGTAAATTCACAATAGTTCATGAAGTAGCCTAAAATAAAATGCAACACCCGCTGCAGCCACCAAAAAAAGATTGTAGATTGATTGGCGCCACCTGATTTTCTTTAATAAATAATGAAAAATTTAAACATAAAACATTGCAACAGAAACATAGCTATTAGGCTACATCAATGAGCCTAAAGACGTTAAGCTAATAGGCTACTCTACATTCAGACGATAGTTCTGTGGTCAACACAACAACATGCGCCTTGCTGAGCTTCTGTGTTCAGATATCAAATCTCAGCAACTATCTTCATTATTTTGTCTAGTTTAATATTTGTTTAAAAATAAAAACGTTTGAAATGTTGATTTATTGATTCAAAACACTTTTCGGAGCTTTGTTGTGTTTGATTTGATTTGTTGTGTTGAACCGATGTTGGAGAGCGTTTGTTTTACCGTTCTTAATGCTTTAATAGGCTAGTTAACATTTTATTAAAGTCAAGCGTTTTGTTTAATTAATAATGGCACATTCCTACAACATACATTTGCTACATTCCAGAAGAGCCTCTGTTGCGCTGCACAGACGACAAAACCCGAAGATGCTGTTGAAGATTATCAGCCGATCGCACCAGAAAATGAAGATGATGAAGATGGTCTTTAATCTGCTAAATTATTGTTCTGTGAATCATTCACGAAATTGATGACTGACAGTGATACCCATAGCCATAGCAAAACAGATCCATACATTGAACAAATCAGAAAAAGACTGATTTTTTTGACTTGGCTACCATTTTTTTCACCAAAAAAAGGTACGGACTGCGGCTTTAAAGTCATATTGTTACATTAACCAGAAACAAACGTAAATAAGTAACACACATTACACTGGATTTTTTTTTTTTTTTGGTGCTACCCCAAGATTTTGCTATGGCCTCCTCTCTAGCCACCGCCCCTATTAAAAATGTCTAGGGGCTCCACTGTCTGATGTGCTATGCGGAACACGTGACGTCACCTATACGTGTGTGAGAGATACATTTAATATTATACTATCAAACAACGCATTGCTTGGGTATTTTCCTTGCCCGAGCTACAACATGACGGCTGCGCAAATTTAAACGCCAATCGCATTTTTAGTAAATGCGATTGGCGTTTAAATTTGCGCAGCCGTCACGTTGTAGCTCGGGCGGGGAAAATACCCATGTAGGCCTATTTTAATTTCAGGAGGGAGTGTCTTTTTACGTCAAGTGCGAATTGCCCGACTTCAAACACACTGATGTCTGTTTGGGAAGAAAGATGACATTTACAGCGGTATGCAGCGGTAAAGCTCGTGTCAGAGAGTTGTTTTGTGTAAATCGACCATCCGTTTGAATCCGCGTTCTGCCGAACCCGCTCTACTTTTCCCATCACTATCATTAACATCAATCGCTAAATGCATGGAAAGAGTTGGTTATCACCTAAAACAATACATATCAGAACAACTATGTTCTGCAATTTGCAAATAAATCGCAAAAAGGGACAGAGGATGCCACGCTCAATACAATTGTGAGTTTGCGCTGGGGGTTTAAATCAGATATTATGTTTTTAAATACGGGGGCACCTCAAAGATGTGTCCTGTTACCTCTTTTGTTTTCTGTTTATACAAATGGTATAAGACTGCAGCATGAGAATTACAAATTATACAAATATGCAGATGATATGGCACTTGTTGTGGCACTTTTATGGAAAGACTGTAAATTATGAGGAGCAGGTTTTGAAAGTCGAAAAATGGTGTGAAGAAAGTTCTTTATTGATAAATGTAAGTAACAAAAGAGTTGATTTTAAATTATTCAGAGCCTCTAACAGAAATAATGTTATGTGATCAAACTGTTGAAATTGTGAAGACGTTTAAGTATTTGGGAACCATTGACTGTAAATTGAATTTCTCTGATAAGAAAGCAAATCAAAGGCTATTCTTGCCAAAGGAAATTGAGAGAAGTTTATTTGAGAGGGTTTTAGGGTATAATATAACTGTGTGGTTCGGACGAGTTACATTGCGAATAAAGTAAAACTAGACAGAATTACAAGAGTAGCCTACACTGTAAAAAAATGCTGGGTTTCAACCCAATTTTGGGTCAAATATGGACAAACCCCAAACGTTGGGTTAAAAATGTAATTTAAAAATGTAACCCAACGGCTGGGTTTGTCCATATTTGACCCAAAATTGGGTTGAAACAACCCAGCATTTTTTAGAGTGTAGCAGGAAAAATTATAGGATTTAAGCTAAAGTCAGTCGGTCAGTTATGCTATATCAAATTGCTGTTCAGAGGAAAGCTTTGATTATAACAAGAGACACAACACAACCCTTGAATCATGTTTTTGAATTATTACCATCACGTCGTCGTGACAGAACACCAAAAGCGATTAAACCAGTATATAAACAAACTTTCCAAATGCTATAAGTCGTAGGAAATGTGAATATTTTTAATCATGATATTGTGGATGTATTGTTAATTGTTTTGTGATTGTATGGCGAGACCAAAGACCAATTTTCAGCTAAGGCTGAACAATAGGCTACTAGCTACTACATCAGCTTGGAGAGCCATTTATTTTAATTAAAAATGTAGAATATATGCGAAAAGTGGAAATAACGTTTCTAACGTGTGTTTAATAGAGTGTTTATCGGTTAGAGTCCTAATAACGGCGGCATCCATTTAATAATTTTAATAAATATAATTATTTACAAGATGTTATTTATTATCGCGTTTCATGTAGGCTACAACAACACTGGTGCAAATAGTATTTGCCGCTATTTATATGTAGGCCTATAAAAAAGCATCTAACTATTTAGCCTATTGCTAAGAAAATAGGCCTATTTTTAGCATACCTAAATATAATCTATCGCTATTTTCACTTAATTTAAATAGAATCTATCGCTATTAAAACTTAAATAATACAGACATATTTGAAATGCGGGACACGGATTAGGCCTACGTCTTGCGGGACAAAGCTCCCAATAGTTTAAATTGCCCACCTACCTGAAAAAAGTGCCAAGTTGACAGCGGTTTTCATCTTTTGCACATACATATCCATTTCTGCTAGAAGCTGAATCCCCGTTTGACTTTCTTTAACATAGGATACCGGTTGGTTTGATAGGCTATGCTCACTCCCTCCCAACCCACAACGAAACAGACAATGGGTCTGATGAGCACATGACCATATATAGGCCTACCATATACAGCAAATCCACCGCAATGTCTGCCGCAATGCGTCAAGGTCACCCTAATGTCTGTAGCCTACATAAAGACTTCATCTAGTCTGTACAATTATAGCCTACATTCTTATATTAGAAACCGTGCCAGTAGTAGCCTGTAAATTAGATGCCAAATATATTAGCCTATTATTTTAATCTTAATTTATGATTGATAATCTGGATTTTTTTGTATAGTAGGCTAGTACAGATTACGGTTCTAAAAACAAACATTATAGACAAAAGACAACTAAACAAAATAACACTTAATTTGCTCGAGGTTCTTGACAAAATGTTCTATTAATGTCATAAATAGGTATTTTAAAATGTCAAAAATTGTATAAATCGGTCTTTAAAAAAATATTTAAAACATTTTTAAACGAATTCATTATGTAAAAATGATTGACGCTTGTTTCGTCCAGAGTTTTTGAACGCATCTCTATCAAATAGCCTACATTTGAACAGAAAGACAAACAAAATGTGCAGAGCCAACACTGCAATATTCAACTCGGGCGATTTAACAAATATGAGTGTTCATTAATTGTTTTAATGAAAGATGGATTGATATAGGAACATAGGAACATTTGGTAATACATAACATTTGATAATAAGCCATCATGTGTTTCATAGGCCTGCAATGAAACTACATCCTCTAAATCAGGGATTCCCAAACTTTTTTTGTGTGTCATTCAAACCACTTTGAGCTCAAATATTTAATTTGAAGTTCATGTTTCAATAATTTAACAATGCAGGTTATTTTCTCTGATGTCGGTTATTGGCATACACTCTAAAAAATGCTGGGTTGTTTCAACCCAATTTTGGATCAAATATGGACAAACACAAACGTTGCGTTAAAAATGTCATTTAAAAATTTAACCCAACGGCTGGGTTTGTCCATATTTGACCCAAAATTGGGTTGAAACAACCCAGCATTTTTTAGAGTGTAGCCTAAACAAATACAATAGTTCAGTTTTTTTAAGTGCTTTATTTTGAATCACAAACTATTTCATAGGAAATAAAAAAAAGTTGATTGTCCCTCTTCATCTTCATCATCATCGCTCACACACACTCTTCCTCGTGTGTGAACACGGCCGCACTGAACTCTGGGCCGGTTCTGCTCGGGTCTCCTCTACAGAGAGAGGAACATCCAGAGACTGATCCACTTCTACAAAAGATGAACATCAACTTAAACACACTCTATTATTGCAGTGCAGATCTTCATTCAGAAACAAATACTAAACTCAGCGAGTGTGATAATAAATAATTAATAAAGAATAATCATAATCATACCCTCAGAGGAACACACAGAAGTCCTCATCATCTTCCAGAGAGCAGACAGACAGCAGACATGGTCTCATTTGCATATCATTTGTGAATCAGTAGGCAGATGTTAAGATTATCTTTTTCTAAGATTAATAAATGATGTAGAATTAAATGAAATCTTTATTGTAAATGTTTCCAAAAACTAAAATCAGCTAAATTTACAGACAATGATTAAAATTAAAGTGTAGGCCTAAATGGTTTTTGTGGCTTGGTTCAAAATCAGAATTCAATCAACCAAATCTGTTACTCATATTAGCATATTCTAGTAATTATTAATTCTGTGTAAATATTTTTCCGTCAGAATATAATTCTGTGTAAAGTAGATTAGATTAATATAGATTAATTTGAAATAGCCTATCTGAATGACTCACCTGAATTGGAGTTTTGCATTGCTCGATGTGATATGTAGGGTGAATTGCCCTAATGTGGGACACTGCCTAATGTGGGACACCTAAGCTCTAGTGTTTGTAGGTCCCACACAAATACATGAATGACAGTGAAACTATGGGTTAGAAAAAGCTGTGGTGTCATGTTATCAAAATCACATGACCTATCAAATGTCCAATCATATTTGAGGGTGGAGCAATCATCAAACATTAGACACCTTGTGTGAAGACCATCCGAAGGTTAATGACATAGAGTTTTAACAAATTTTATATTAAGGAGTTAAATACATTTTAAACAAAGCAATCCTGCTAATTTTTAGCCCAATATGCTTATGAAATGTTTGTCCATCAAAAAATAGTGGAACTTTGTGTGCATAATCTATATATTTTATATTTTTATAAAATTTCCTAGTGTCCCACATTAGGAAATGTGGTTTCCAAATCCGGGACAGCATAATCAGCCTAATGTGGGACAGTACTTCAATGAGTCAATAATGTGTGGTGGGGCATGATTTGTGGGACAAACATGGTTATTTACATGGTTTTAGTCTTGTAATGCAATATTTGAATACTGTTAATGCAGATTTTTACAGTCATGTTTATTTTTATTTTTTTGTGTCTCTCTCTCTCTCTCTCTCTGTGTGTGTGTGTGTGTGTGTGTGTGTGTGTGTGTGTGTGTGTGTGTGTGTGTGTGTGTGTGTGTGTGTGTGTGTGTGTGTGTAAAAGGTAGGTAGTTGACTTAAAATGAAAAATAGCTCTGAATTTAAAAATGCAGTAGAAAACCAATAAAGCCATTCCACTTTATTTTATGCATCTGATTAATTCAATGAAATGTATTTCAGATCACAATGGCAAAGGTGAGAAAGACAGGGACAGATTGTCAGATGCAGAAAGAGAGGCAGAAACAGGGAAAGGATAAGTTGATAATATTGTATTATCGGTCTGATGAAGTTCAGTTATCCATGTTTCATCCATCCATAACCAAGAAAATTACTAACTAAGATTTAAGAGAGAATCTAAAATAAAATAAGATTTTACTATTCTACATGTATCAATGTCATTTTTGGTCTTTTATCATAGATTTTTCAGTGTCCCATATTGGGGACACAACTGTCCCACATTAGGAAAGCTGCAGATTGTCTCAGACGACTTGCTATAAGAGCACTAATATGTCTATAATTTCTCTTATGAATGGGTTATCTGAATTTTTTCTTTTGATTTGATTAGGAAACATACTGGGGTTTTTTAAAAAGTATTGGGTGTGGATTTAATGTTTTGGTTACACATAGCAATATGTCACAGAAGTCTGAAGTGCAAAAAATGTCCCACATTAGGGCAATTCACCCTATAGTCTAATACATTTACGTTAGCTAAAAAAAGATGCACACTGTGAGTTTAGAGTTATGAACAGAGTCACTTCCAGAGCCGGAGCTTAATTTACACCACAACCCGCTCACCACATCTTGTCTCGCTCAGCAAAGGGTGAGAAGAAAAAGAGGGCGAAAAAAAGAAACGAAAAAATCGTGTTGGGGGAGACATCAGTCATTGTCGACAAACAGTAGCTCCTAAACCGCATGTTGGTAAAACCCAACATGATTATATGTGGACATCCGCCAAAAAACACACACAAAAAAAACCCTTTTTTTTTTTGCTGTGCACATGCATATTAGTGTCCTCGTTGATCGTGGGGAATTTGAACAACGGACTCAACTCATCAGCATTGGGCGCAAATGGAAATAAAATTAAATTTTTGTGATGTAAGTATTAGCTATACTATAGGCTAATTAATATAATTAAATATCTTGTTCCTGTTTTATACATTTTAACCAGTGCTAATTTAAATAAAATGAATAAATTTAAATGGATGAATAAACAAACATGTTGCCCAATTGTTATTTTCTTTATTTGTCTTTATTTATTATATTTGCAATGAACGGTTAGTTACATTTACATCATTAAAACTGGCAAAAAGCACCTTTTAATGAGCTAATTGTGGAAAATATAAACTACTTATGTAATTATTGATTGATAATACTTAGTCTACAAAGCTAATAAAATGTCATGTAGCATGTCAGGTTGAAATTCACTTCTTTTCCGTATCTATTTTTGTGTTGTGTACGCTTTTTGTTATCATGTGCTACTACTATTATGTCAATTTTGAGTGGTTCATAATTTCTATTAAATGTAAAAAGGGTTCTGGCTTCTCAAGTTAAGATGAGTACACATCATGAATGATTACACCCCTCTGAAACCCAACAAATTCAGACATTTTTATTCTACATAGGACACATTTTATTTTATTTTTTATTTTGTAATGTTATGTTCAGATGGGGTGTAATAATTTATACGGTGTACTGTACTTGGCTCATACTTTCTCTTATTAGGTTATTAGCTTACAAAAAGTTAGATGATTAAGATCACTATATAATAGGCTATTTTAATATCTAATTTGTTGGGTTTAAGCTGAGTTTAAATAATTAGATCAGCATCAGCTGCGTGCGCTCGGTTATTATTGGCAAATCTGTTTAGAAAGAATTATCTTCTTATTGAATAGTGCGACAAGGACGAAGCATGTAAACTGCGTTGTTTGTTTATTCAGAAAAGAATGGATCGCAAATGGATCCGAATAAAGAAAGGTTTAAAAAAAAAACGTGAACAATGAACAGAAAATGAACAAGAATGACCTTTGGATGGCTAGGAGACAGACCTACTAGGGCTACTACTCTAATATAATTCAACAAGGTTTTAGATTTTTTTAAACAAAATTGCGTCCAGTTGCTGATTTCAGAGCCGTCCTCCTCTCTCTCTCGTTCGGCTGCGCTGAACACCCGCTCGCTGCCGCGCCGCACTTAATGCACTCGACAAAGCCAACACATATATTGTCACTCACTCACTGCCCATACCTCCGACTTTCCTCCAAACTTGCTCAAAGTTAATTCTCCTGTTTTTCTTTTTTTCTTTACATCTTCAAGCTCCATGTTGTACTTAAGGCCCACAAAATACAGCACAGCAGGCCCGGTGTGAGCGTGCGAGTGGAGGAGACGCTGCGCATGACACGTGACGTGTTGATGACCCGGCCCGCCCGGCCCGAGGATAGTGGCGGGAAATATCGGCCCGAGTCGGGTCACGTTTGTACTCGGGCAGAGAATCTAAGCTCTTTTTTCAGATTTTAGAGATTATTTAAAGTCTTAAAGTAAAGTGAGCAGGATAGGCTATATTCAAATTGACTGTGTGGTCAGCGCCCTGCAGTTCCCAAAGTAAATCTGTGGTGAAAAATGGAACTGCAGCGTGCAGATTTCTGACTGCCTCGATTATTTTCACATTATCTTGAGTTAACCTCGCTGACTGTCCCTATAGAGTTACTGTGGTGTGGCTATAGAGTTAGTGTATAGAGTTAGTGTGGCTATAGAGTTAGTGTGATGTGGCTATAAAGTTAGTGTATAGAGTTAGTGTGGCTATAGAGTGTGGCTATAGAGTTAGTGTATAGAGTTAGTGGGGCTATAGAGTTAGTGTGGCTATAGAGTTAGTGTGGTGTGGCTTTAGAGTTAGTGTATAGAGTTGGTGTGGCTATAGAGTGTGGCTATAGAGTTAGTGTATAGAGTTAGTGTGGCTATAGAGTTAGTGTATAGAGTTAGTGTATAGAGTTAGTGTGGCTATAGAGTTAGTGTGGCTATAGAGTGTGGCTATAGAGTTAGTGTGGCTATAGAGTGTGGCTATAGAGTTACGCCGCCTTCACACTGGCAGTTGAAATCAGCTCCGTAACACGCAATATGCCCCCAGTGCACGTCGTACTACACCGTTGAAATGCGTCGGAAAGCTTCGGAAGCGAGTAGAACAAAAATGGCGGAGAGATTAGAACGATTAATATTGTCAATGTCTGAGTGTTCAATTCTCTATGATCTCTCTGGTGAGGGTTATAGAGACCATCGTGGAATTTATGAATGAGCGGAAATTTTATGAATGAGCGGGGGGTCACAATATTTAATTATTCATTTTAATTGTATTAACTGCCCTAATAATGTTAGAAAATCATCAAAATAAAAAAATGAAATGACAACTTATCGTTATAAAATTTTATTAAAAGTTAAGAATTCAGGTTTGTTTATCAGTACCATAGCAACGTTAAACTTCCGCTGGAATTGTCGGATAGGAACCGTCCGTAGCCTTTCGCAAGAGTTCAATTTTTTGAACGCATCCGGACGACCAACGGACACGATTTTTTTCGCACCGCACTCGTTCGGACCCGATTCGGACCCATTCGCATGCGGTCTGCGAATCTCCATAGGAAATGAATGACTTCCGGTCGTTTCGTTGCCGTATCGGAGCTGATTTCAACTGCCAGTGTGAAGGCGGCGTTAGTGTGGCTATAGAGTTACTGTGGTCTGGCTATAGAGTGTGTTTATAGAGTCAGTGTATAGAGTTAGTGTGGCTATAGAGTTACTGTGGTGTGGCTATAGAGTGTGGCTATAGAGTCAGTGTATAGAGTTAGTGTGGCTATAGAGTTACTGTGGTGTGGCTATAGAGTTCGTGTGGCTTTAGAGTTAGTGTGGCTATAAAGTTAGTGAGTCAGAATCAGTGAATGTGGTGAACAGGTTTCACAGAGAGAGCATGATGTGATTGTGAGGCAAACAATGTTGTCAAGTGTTTTTGAGCTTTAGCTTTATTTCCATTTAAAATAGTTGGCAACACTGGAGCCAAACAGCTCAATACAACAAGAAATGAAATTAAATAAAATGTCATCATGCCATAAATAGTGGAGGAAATTATGGGAAAAGAAGAGTGAATTCTGAAAAAAAAACTTGTTTTCAAAAATTTACATAAATGGTCAAATCAAATTGAAATAGCACATTAAAGCTACATTGTGTAGGATTTTCTCCCATCTAGCGGTGAAATTGTATATGACTACCAACTGAATATTACTTTCTAGCCCCTCCCATTCCGAGGGCGTTTTAACTCCTACGGTGGCCGTATTATTTCAAATCTGCCGGCAGTCGCGAGTAATCTCCTCCTCGCATCCGTCACGGTGCCACTGAGTGTAAAAATGCGAAAGGCGAAGCTTGAACTTCCAGGTATGTCTCGCTTTGGCTAATGTATTTTCAAGATGGAGGCTTCCGCCCAAGGGGGTAATCCATCCGCCGGAAACCGAAGCCTCCCCGGGAGCCGCCATTGGCTATCAAGCCATCCCCTGCTGTTAGCATTACACTGACTCCCATTCATTTAGGCGTCACTTTGACAGCGAATAACTTTACATCTGAGGCGTTTAAAGACACCGTTTGTCCATTGTTTATTTCTAAAGAAACACGACAATGTATAAAAGGCTCCATTACTTTGTATCTTACGTTATGACCTCGTAGAAGCAGTTTTTGTAAAAATAGGCTAACAATTGCGTCATAACCGTTCGACTCTCTGTCGCACAGGTCGAGAAATTACCGTATAGACCGGCGGAGAAGCTCGCATGCAATCGGGGGGACGTGGAGGCATAAAGTCCGATAAAGTATATAATTTAATAATTTGTGATTATATAAAGATAATCACATATATTTTTTGAAAGAACAAAGTGTCTTTTTGCTTAGAATCAACTTTCAAAAATTACACAGTGTAGTTTTAAAGTTAAGTTACATGAGTGCATGTTGTAACCACAGACTGTACAGGTTTGTTTTTGGTGAGAGAAAAACATTAGAGGGAACATTGCATTTCATTCTTTGACATGATTTTAAACATTCAAAACAAGCAAATAAATTAGTGATTAATGTTCACATGAACCACAATCTTTTAACCTGTTAATAGGTAGACAATTCTGCCTCATCCATTAACTTCTCACTCAGAGCTGAATAATTCAATAGCACATTAGGCACTCTCGGTCTTCCTCTTAACGCTGCTTTGAATGTCATGAAGAAGAAGTCTTCAGTGGAGATCGCATGAGTGCAGACTCAGCAGAAGTGCGCATCGAGGTGTTTATATCGATTGGAAAGGCATTTAACGGCCTAACACACAGGGCCGTATCCACCATTAAGGTCCCAGAGATCCGGTTCATATATTGAAGTCATATAGCGGGTGGATTATGTATATGATGTATACTTGCCTTCCTGAGTTTTCAGAAGCAAACGCCCGCCGAGACGACAATAACTAGAGGAATTAAAGTATAAAGCCACTGGAGGTCAGAGGAGGAGGAGGAGCTGGACTGGAGGAAACCGGTGCTTCTGTAAAACACAACAGGAACAGAACATGTTAGACGTTATATCAAATGACTCTTATATCCTGACCATCACATAATCCTGATTCTGCACATTACAGGCTAACAGATATTATATAATATTCTCACTGTTGATTACAAGTGTGGCAGTCTCCTCACACACTTTCTTTCCAGTGTAGGCTTCAGCTTTATAGAGTCCAGATCTGGAGATGTCCACATCTTGAATGATTACAGACAAACATCCTTTTCCTAATATCATTGTAACTCCAGGTTCTGGAGGATCATCATAGACCCAAGGCTTCTGCGCTATAACAACATTACGGATTAGGACACGGATTAGGTCTTGCGGGACAAAGCTCCTGGTCATCATAGTTTACCTACCTGAAAAAAGTACCAAAACTGGTCATCTTTTGCAAAATAAATATCCAAGTCTGCTCGAAGATCCCCGTTTGACTCTCTTCCCCACACCGGTTGGTTTTATAGACTATGGCTCCCTCCCACAACGAAACAGCCGATAGGGAATGATGGACGCCTCCTCCCCTCTCCTACACTAGGAGGTTCTCTGGCGTTTAATACACATAGGCTGCTCGGTGATCTGTCTGTCTGTGAGTGTATAAGTGTGTTTGGCACATTACGGCACTCTAGCACTCGCGGTTTCCCTGAGTCCGCGCACAATCTTCCTATCGACCGCATTTCAACCGCAGGTCTGCTGCAAAAGTGCGCATCTGGTTACATGGAGCTGGTGGATGGATACAATGCTGGCTTATGGAGAGGACATTGATCTTAATACAAACAGGGACATCTGAAAAAATTACAAATCGTTCAGAACAGAGCCGCAAGAGTAGCCCTTGGTTGCTCTTTTCGCTCTAGTGTGGATAAAATGCATACCTGTTTGGGCTGGATAAAGGTGGAGGACAAACTTAATATAAGTCTTCTCTGTTATATGCACAATGCTCTATTTAAAAACAAACCAAAATCTTTTGTGGATAAATTGGTTTTTAGTGGGTATTGTCACGGACATGTTACGCTTCAGGTGAGCTCAGGTGTGCATCTGCAAGGTCCAATTGTATGAAAAGAACAGTATTAGTTAGATCGTCATCTGCTTGGAATAAATTGGACTTAAGAACAAGACAAATATCCAACATATGTCATTTTAAGAAAACTCTAAAACAGATTACAATTAATTACACCAGTTAATTTGTGACTGTTATACTGACTCTTTCAAATGCTGTGTGTGTGTGAATGTGTAGGCTATATGTGGATAAATGTATACATGGGGTTATGTTATGTTATATTTATGTATGTTATATTTGTGTATTTTAACTGTATACATATGTTTTAGCACTTTTATGGGCCCCAGGAAGACTAGCAAACACATTGTGGAAGCTAATGGGGATCCAAATAAATAATCAAATACATAGGCCTTCTTATCCTGGTGGGGGGGAAATCCCAGGTATAGGCTACTTAAGTTGCAGCCGATACTTCCAACGAAAGTATAACATAGGATACCTGAGTTATAGTCTAATGTAAAGATAATACATTCCACAACCAATAAGATATTATAACAAAGATTTTGGTCATGTGGCTAAAATATGTAAAGGAAAGAAAAGATGTGTAAGATGGGAATCATGTATTTGAGGAATGTAATCGTATAGTGCACAGCTAAAGTCGTGCAACTGTGGCATTAATGAAGTGACAGAGAGAAATCCAGCAAATAAAGACACAAAATAAGATAACATACACAGAAGCAGTGACAAGGATAAATGAAAAAGAAGGAATTGAGGGAAGATCCAGAACGACTAGACAAGCTATATAGTACAAGAAGAATCAGTTGAGAGGAAAATGTTAGTTGGGAACATTCATTGCAGGAGCTGATAAATGTGACAATGGAGATCGAGTCAAAAACAGAGAGAATAATAAAGGCTGCACATCATCTTGATGTTAGTGGGATAACATGGGAGGAGGAGAGAAATTATATGAATGCAGGAGCAAGTATTAGACGTGATATAGGAAAAAGGAATAGGAGGGGGATGTATAACATTTATTAAAACTGTATGAAAACGGAAGTGATCAGGAGTATATATAGCAGCATGGATTAAAGCAGTAGAACTGGTAATAGTTCATTATTATAATCCTTGTAAATAAAACTGGATAAAATGAGACTAATTAATGGACGGAGGGTGATTAAATGTGGAGATTTTTATTCACATAGTACATTGTGAGGAGGGGAGAGACGAGAATGGAGTTATTGTTAATGAATATGGTTTGTAAATGATGCAGAGGGACTATTTGATTTATGTAAATGATTGTTTGCAGATGATGGAGATCTTTGGGGAAAATGTGGATTATAATTTATAATGGTATGAAATTATCAGTGAAAACTAAACGTATTTGCTTTACAAATAAAAAGATAAGTAGCCTATAGACATACATTTCTAATTATATAATGAGAATGTCCTGGAATGAGGCTGAATGGCACTGAAAATCATTAATTCAACAATGATAAGAGCGAAATGGACGTATGGATCAGCATCTAAATCACAATTAGGGACATTATGGGAATTCATTTACAAGCATTAAGAATTTTTTGTGGAACTTTTCCTTCTCCAGCTTTACAGGTGATGCGAGAGATGCCAATCCATTTAAAGAGACAGTTCACTAGAAAATGAAACATTTACCCTCGTGTTGTTCCAAACCTGTATGAGTTTTGTTCTGCTGAACACAAAAGAAGATATTTTGAAAAATGTTGGTAACATGACAAAGAAAAGAAATGAAACATGCTTTTTGTAATCATTCTTTTAATAAGTGATCACATTAACTAGCCTATTTAATACAAAAATAAACATGAATAACTTGTCCATAATTCTGATGCTCTTCGAAAATTTAAAAGAAACATATAGTTCATATTCCTGCTGCTGCTCATCATCATCATCATCATCATCATCGCTCACACACACACTCTTCCTCGTGTGTGTATGAACATGGCCGCACTGAACTCTGGGCCGGTTCTGCTCGGGTCTCCTCTACAGAGAGAGGAACATCCAGAGACTGATCCACTTCTACAAAAGATGAACATCAACTTAAACACTCTCTATTATTGCACTGCAGATCTTCATTCAGAAACAAATGACACTACACTCATGTTTAATAAATAATTAATTAAGAATAATCATACCCCCAGAGGAACACACAGAAGTCCTCATCATCTTCCAGAGAGCAGACAGACAGCAGGACACAGATGGACACACACACGAGCCTGAAGAGCCTGGAGTCTCTGGACAGGAGATACAGTAACATTTACAGTAACAGACACACGGTGACAGTCTCGCGCCATCTAGCGGCTGCATAATTATCCTGTACATTTGGTCAAACAACTGCCAGTGTGCAGGGGAAACTATTACATGTCTTTAGACAACTATTTGCTTTAGACTACACTTGACACTGAGAGTTACAGTTACATTAATTAATGTAGATGACATGTACTAACAATGAGCAATACAGCTTTTATTTATTTATTAATTTATTAATCTTTATTGCGAGGATTAACCCCTTGAGATGAAACATCTAGTTTTCAAGGGGTTCCTCCAGTACATCAAAGCAAAAAAAAAAGAACCAAAACAGCAGAGCAAATATCACAATCAAAGACAGCACGACAAAACACAACAACGCACACACACCAGCTCACAATGCTCAACCCCAACGCGTGTAACGCGTCTTTGCATTGACTTAACATTGAAATCACTCGCGCCTGACGCGCTATTCGCGTACGGTGTGAACGCACCATAAGATGAACTTTAAAAATAAACTGTAACCAGTGAGACTGTCTCCTGGCAGAAGGGGCCAACCAGGACAACCTGTTGTGTCTGTACAACACACAGCGGTGTGTCCTAAAGGGACAGCGAAGAACAAAACGGCAAATACTGTTGTAAACCTCATCAATGGGATGCGAACAAGGTATTAATCCTTGTATCTTAATAAAATACAAATGTTAATTTATGAATTAGTAGGCCTAGGCTAGATGTTGAGACTATGATGAACTAAGATTAATAAATGCATGTAAAAGTCATATCGTTAAATAGTCCAATGTTTGTTAACTAATAGTGTAAATGAAAGCTTATTGTAAAGTGTTGCCAAATTCCAGTGTCGTAGGTTTGATTTCGAAATTGGTGGGGACGGGGACATATATTTTATGGTTTGATCGAAATTATTGCTAGGGATACATCAGTGTCACTGGATATTGGTAGGGACACATCCCTAGCGTCCCTACTAAATTCTACACCCCTGCCAAATTCAATCAGTTACATTTACACCAAACAAATCTGTCACTCAGCATTGATTATTTATTATTAAACAGCAAATCACACAACACGTTAGTTATTGAATTGCTGTTTTTAATTTTTAAAAAAAGAAGGCTTGTTTAACAGTTCATGTTTTACAGTTATAATATTCACAATTATCCTAATATATTTTGCACAGAATAAGCACTTTAAACTTCGCTCTTCTTAATTTACAAATTACCATTTTTATAAAAGTTAAAACAAAATGTTGTGGCAAAAACAATATATCTAACAAACGAAAAAGACATCTCGGTAGTAAGAAGCTGTATGATTCCAAATTGTAAATTAAAATATATTTATTCATTCTTGCAAGAAATGTTTCCCTGACCCCAGCAAGGCTGCAGGCCGGAGTGAGAGACACAGAGGAGGGGCTGACCAGCAGTTTTTATAATGCAAGGGAATCTTTTACACAAGAAAGGAACAAAGACACTTCATGGCTTCCCCCGAACTCTCCCCCAGCTGAATCAACATCAGGAAACTCAGAATACAGACAGAGAACAGCATTAATCTGTTAATAAAAGATTAAAATTGCCACTACAGAAATGTATGAAGTAACTCACTTGTTGAGGAGTTCTCCATGATCGATGTACGCCGGGAGTTCAAGTTCAGCTTGAGTATTTGTTGCGGTGTGTCTATAGACTGCAGAACAGATGAGAGATGCAACAGTGCTGATCCTGATATAGTGACCCAGATGTTGATCTCGCCCATATGACGATTCCGACCATGATTCCTTTCCGACCACTAAAACAGGAACTGTTCAATCAAAACACATCACAGGAGTCAGAATCTTCTCATCTTTACTTGCTATTAGTATACATGTGTGGTCTGAAATAATGTCCACTTGCGACACTGCGGTCGCGCCATCTACGCTTAAAAACACACTGCGCCTCTACACGAGGTTGCGTGGTAGGCTCAATGTGTATGCGTTTGGTTGTCGGCAGACTTTTTAAAAGATATTCATAATAAAATCAAATTGTTTTCTGCAAACTCCACCAGATTCTTGTTCTACATCTCACAGACTACCACTGTGGTGATTTTCATGATGTTTTACTGTTTTATTATTTAATAATTACCTGCCAAAGTCCTATACTGTATACCTGCTATAAAGCAATATTTAATTAATTCATTAAAAATGCAAATCAAATTGTTTTCTGCAAACTCCACCAGATTCTTGTTCTTACAGTAAAACAATGAAAAGCACCACAGTGGTAGTCTGTGAGATGTAGAACAAGAATCTGTTGGAGTTTGCAGAAAACAATTTGATTTCGATTTTTTTATGAATTTAATAAATATTGCTTTATAGCCAGGTATACAGTATAGGACTTTGGCAGGTAATTATGAATAGTAATAAAACACACCATAAAGATCAAATTGAATGTCTGGACCATGTTTTGAGTCAAATTTGAGATTGAAACACCTTGGCAGGTTGTCTCTTGCTGGTATGCATTTGCTTGTCACTTATAATCATTTTAAACTGAGGCTTTTGCAAAAGGCACTTGCATACGCTACTGGTGTGGGGAGGTGTGTGTTAGGGGGGTGGAGCCACCTCGGTCTGGTGTTGTGTGTGTTCAGGTCTGTCATTTCTGACTAACCTCTCGTATGGGTGGACGTATCTCGCTAACCTTCCCGGACTATGGACATACTACATATAATATATTTTTCACATCTTTAAACTTTGGAGATGGATAAAAAACTTTTGTTCTCCTTTTAATGGAATTAAAAACGTAAGGTTATTAACAATGTTTTTAGACTAGTTTGTATTTTATGTAAAAAAAAAAAAAAAATGAACAGTTTAGTTTACAAATATATGAATGCTGAAAGACGTGTTTTAATGTTTCACTTTTATGCACAGTTTTAACATTTTAAAATATATGTTAGAAACAATTATGTAATTTTAACACTATTTTGATAAGTTTTAGAAAAATGTAACAGTTTACAAAATGTATGAATGCAAAAAAAAAAGACATATGTATTTTTAATGTTTCGCTTTTATACACAGTTTTAAACATGATTTTGAACAACAGTAGCTACTTTGTGTAAAAGGAATTTGAAACTTTTTTCAAATGTAAATGTGATAAACACTTTTTTAAATAAAAAAAAAACATGATCTCATCTGTTTTCTGTCATCCTTCTTAAAAAGTTTAAAAATATTTTGTTTTTGAATGTTATTTACACATTTTTGAACAATTTCACATTGAAAAAAACACACAAAAAAAACACCCATAATACACCTATAGAGGCTAGGCTACTATCCTTTTAGAAATACTTGAGCATAAGAATTTTTCCCACGCTTCACTAAGTCAAACCATAGGGGGGTGGAAAGGGGAGGAGAATCCGTGGGCAAACTCCCACGGTCACATGACCAGTCCGGAACTAGGACAAGAAGGTGGGGCTGAGGGGGCGGGGCTTCAAGGGCAATACAACGGTCATAAAGTTTGACGAAAGGTGCCCAATATCTCTGTGTGCATGATTGTGCACTTTGGGCGTTTCCTCCCTCATTCTTTAGCTCTGGAAAGACTGCTTTCCTGGTCCATATTATGGCACATTTCACTTTCGGTATGGTTATTCGCACTCCAGCTCCGCAACATCAGACTTCTTCCCCACAGATAAACTCAGTGCATCACATCACATTCACAGCAACTTTTGACTTAAACGCTTATTCATATATTCATACAGCCGAACGGAAACCCTTCACATTTATATAGATCTTGCAATGCAGAACTCCAACACAGGTGAGCTATTCAGATATCATACAATTTACACAAAATATTAAATTAGAATAAATGTATAATGCTGAGAGATATGATTAACAGATTTGCTCTTGTTTGATTGAATTCTGATTTTATAACTTTTTTAATGAACCAATATTACTTTGTAGTCGCATAGGCCTAATTAGAATAAATAGGCTACCTAGCAATCATAAACCAAACACTCAGTCAAATACAAGAAAACCATTTACTGTCATTTTTGTGCTACATTCAATTGAATTCAAGTTTTCGGAAACACTTTACAATAAAGCTCACTGTAAAAAAAAAAATGTTTGGTTTAACTTAAAAATGAAAGTTACCTGGTTGCCTTAAAAAATTTAGTTAATTGAAATGAAAAAATTGAGTTAATGCAATGAAGGAGATTGGTTTAATCAATAGAAACTCAAAATATTATGTTATCTGAACTAGGCCTACATTAATGATCTAAGTTGATTTGACAAAAGATAAAAAGTTGTGATTACAAATAATGAAAATAATTTTTTACAGTGTATTTAATAACATTATAACCAAGGAATGGACTAATAACAATGAATTCTACCGGATTTATTCATCTTAGTTCATGTTAATTTCAAAATGTAACCTTTTGATTCAGAAATTAAAATGAGTTTCTCTTATCTTTCAATCTCTCTCTCTCTCTCTCTCTCTCTCTCTCTCTGCTCAACGTTGCAATTAGCGTTCGCGTCCTGTTCTCACTTTAGTCGGATTATATATGAGTCATGTGTGATATATTTTTTACCTTTTGTCTTGGATCCTCTGTTTCCTCTGACAAATATGAAGGCCTATCTATTAGCAGTGGTTCTCAAACTTTTTTTGCTAGCGCCCCATTTAAACCTTTAAAAAAAAAATACCAGAACTTTTAATAAAAAATAAATAAAAAAAACATTTAGATAGTTAGCTAAGTGATGCTTTGGATGAACACAAAAATGCGCCAATATACAGCTTTGGAGAGTCAGTGCCTCACGACATCAGCTTCTTGTTGGTCTTCTCACTGGAACGCGCACAACAGCAGACAGGCGCGTTCACGCATCTGCGATAACTGTTATTTGCGCACTTGAACGCCGTAGTAACGTCTGTTTCTTTTCTGCTGTATAATAGATTTAAATAACCTTTACATATTTTAACTGTAACTGTGTCAAGCAAAACGGACTGACAGTTGCAGAAAGTCAGTAATGCTATCTCTGTTACTATCTCCTGTCCAGGCTCCTCAGGCTCGTGTGTGTGTCCATCAGTGTCCTGCTGTCTGTCTGCTCTCTGGAAGATGATGAGGACTTCTGTGTGTTCCTCTGAGGGTATGATTGTGATTATTCTTTGAACAACATATTATTAATTTATTATAGCCTAGAGTTGTGTGTCATTTGTTTCTGAATGAAGATCTGCACTGCAATAATAGAGTGTGTTTAAGTTGATCTTCATCTTTTGTAGAAGTGGATCAGTCTCTGGATGTTCCTCTCTCTGTAGAGGACACCCGAGCAGAACCGGCCCAGAGTTCAGTACGGCCGTGTTCATACACACACGAGGAAGAGTGTGTTTGTGTGAGCGATGATGATGATGAAGAGCAGCAGGACAATTTACTAAAAATTCACATTTTTATGATTTCCTAATAAATAGTTTGATTCAAAAGAAAGCACTTACTAAAAAAGCTGAAATTTTTTATTTATCTAGAGATTCAATAATGATATGATTCACTGACTTTCTGCGTCCGTTTTCATCTGATTTGTTTGACAGTTACAATAACAATAGGCTATTTAATGTAGCTATTAACAAACATGAACTACCATAAACAATAGGCTGTTTACAGCATGTATTAACCCTTGTTAATGTAAGGCCTATATAATACAAATTTTAATGATAATAATAATTTCTGAGTAGATGTTGACATTAAAATGAGTTGAGATTAATAAATGCTGTAGATTTGATCGTTATTAGTCCATTGTTTGGTCTCTAATCAAATGAATCAGCGTCTGATTCGTTTGACAGAACATGTTACAAACACAATATTTAATAGTAGCCTATTTATTGTATTAGCAAACATGATCTAACCATAAATATAGGCCTATTATAGCATTTATTAATCCTTGTTAATGTTAGGTAGCCTATATGTAATAACAATAATCATTTTAATTTCTGAACTATGTTCACATTTTAGATTAATAACTGCTGTAGATTTTTTCGTTATAGTTCTAATGTTATCAAATGAAAGCTTTATTGTAAAGTGTTTACAAATACTGGAAGTTATTTGTATCAGCTGAATTTATGACCAATAAATAATTCAAAATGACAGTAAATGGTTTGGTTTTCTTGTATGTAACGTCGATTAAATGAAAAAGTTACAACATCAGAATTAAATCAAACGAGAAAATCTGTTAATCATATCAAGCAGCATAAAAATCATTAGGTAGCCTATAGATTTATTCTAATGTTTCTGTAAAGTTTTAATAGATTAATGATATGAAACACGAATTGGTCGTGAGATAGCGTTGGAATAAATCACTGTGTTTGATGCATTGCTCGATCTGGTACAAATGTAGCGAAGGGTTTGCGTTCAAATCTCAAATTACTGTGAATGTGAATGTGAAGTGAAGGACTGACAGCAAGTAAGACACGATCTAGTTTCAGAAGAGTCACAGCATTCTGAGTCATCGCCTAAATACAAAGGCCCTCACAGTGAGCTGAGTGCATACACAGGTTAAAATGCGATTGTTGCGGTGAAATGCCATATATGGTGTGTATCCTGTTGTGACGTGATTGGTCCCGGTTCGACGTCAGTTCAAGATGGAGTATGCAGAATAAAGACGCACATTGATACCCCTTGTATCAGTTTTTGGAATAATAAGTTCGAAAATATCGATTGGAAAAGATTTTTGGTCTCTAAAAAAAGAGTTCTTGATTACCAACAAAGTTGTTGAGGTTTCCCTCAAGATTGTTCATAAATGTTACCCTTGTAACTATCGTCTGTCTAAATTTCATACGGGTATCAAAGAGGAATGCTCTTTTTGTCTGTGTTACCCAGAAACTATTGATCATATTTGTTGGGAGTGTCTATATACAAGGATCTTCTGGCTTGATTTTTCGATCTATGTGAATAAATATAGGCTACATCTCCGAAGATTTTTCTTTAACTTTAAAAAAAGTTTATTTTGGGGTCCCCAAAGTCCTAAGTGATATTTCTAATAGAGAATTTGTTATTAATCTGCTTCTTTTAAAGTTTTTTATCCACAAATGTAAGTTTATCGATAGAAAACATCTTTTTTGTATCTTTCTTAAGGACTTTAGACAATATTTGCTATCTCTTGAACACTCAAGACCTTTGGCTATAAATACACGGCTACTATGTGCCAAGTTTAAACTATTGAACTCCTCGTAACCTCTTGTTTGTATTGTCATTTTGTTCATATGTATTTTTTGCCTACTTGTACTTTAATATGTTATATATTTCTACAGTTTTTGCCTGTATGTGTACTAGTACTGAAATTTATATAAAAATAAAAAAAAGACGCACATTGAATCAGCTCTTGGTTGTTCATTGCGTATAACACAAACAACGATTGTGTCAATGAATTGTGTCTGAGTTACAGTGCTGCAAAACAATCTAATGAAAGTGACTCGAAAGTGGCAGTTGATTATTTTTATGGTAGGCCAAGCAAAAGCGGCCATAGGCTATTTCAAGAAAAAACAAGATTACAAATGGCCAAGATAGTGTAGCCTGTTGTATAAGGCATTTATTAGGATCTCAGTTGAGTTTAAGTAGCCTAAGAGATGCATGATTTGGACACTTTTGTAGCTACTAAAATGTAAAGTGTTTTAATGAGTTGTTCAGTAGGCTACTGTGTTTGATGGGGAATTCATTTACTTTTTTTTTGCTGTGATGATTGGTTTTGTGAATTATTTGATGAGTTTTTGTGAGGAACATGGCGGCTCCAGGTGAGCAGGGTTTGAGTTCACTCACGCGTAACTGCGGCGGCTACAGTGAGTGTGGAGAGTTGTTGTTTGGCTGTGGGGGAAATAGTGGGACATGAAAACATAATATCGGCCTGTGCTATTGTTATCTTTTTTTAGTACAATAGAAAAGGCAAATGAAGTATAGTTCAGAGGGGAATTATTCTCGACGGTGTTCTCACTCCCGTCTTGCCACTTTCATTATACCGCCTAAAAGAGTGTTAAAGTTTGTAATGTGTGCCCTCATACTGCTCATGTCACGTGTATGTGACCTGCTATCCATAAATGGATATGCTAATAAAAAATGGTTTCGGTGTTACAATATATTCGGTTCCTGAAATATTTGGTTCCAATGGGTGGAGCTACCATGAATATTCATGAGACCAATACAAGCGAGTGGAACAGAAATTATTAGCATGAGCGCCTCGGATCGCTTTTTGTTTTATGGATTTTTTATTTCAGGTAATAAAGTTGAACGAAGTTAAGCTTAAACTATATATATTTTATAAATAATTAATCGTAGCATGTGTTTCTCAGTAGGCTACTCGAGTTTACCTGAACTATTACAGACCTGATCTTGTAAGCGTTGGAAGACCTATACAATAAATAGCCTGGTTCTACCAGACTCTCGTACATTTCACTGGGGAAGTAAGAGAGGGTTCAAACCAGGAAGGTCTACTGAGGCCTAAGACCTGATGATCCCCTCATGTGGGGAGCTCCAGTATGTGAGAGCTCATATTCAGGAAGGCCGGAGAGGCCTGCAACCTGACAGTCACACAATGTGGGCCTACCTTCAGAAAGGCCTAATGAGGCCTGTAACCACAGAATATGGGAGATAGCCTGAAAGGGATGCGCCTGTCATAATACATTGTGACAGAAGACGCATCTAGAGTGGGACCCAAGGCGAAGAACCGGAGTCTGAGTCATGTAAAAAAAGGGAACGAAGCAGACAGCGCATAACCCTTACCATAAATATGGATTTTAGAAAGTACACGAAACGAAAGTGCGTGTGCTTAGCCATTCTGAATCCAGGAAGGCCTGGTGAGGCCTCTAACCTGATGGCCACAGTATGTGGGAGCTCACAACCAGGAAGACCGGATGAGGCCTGTAACCTGATAACCACAGAATGTGGAAGTTGGCTAGAGAAAAGCGTCCGTCTAGCATACTTTGACAACAGGACGCATCTAGAGTGGGACCCAAAGTGAAAGACCTGGGTCTGAGCCACATAGGAAGGGACCGAAGCGTATAGCGCATGACCCTTACCATAAAAAATGGATTTTAGAAAGTACACAAGACATTCAGGCGTGTGAATTACCATAAGCATGGGTTTAAGAAAAATAGATGAAGTAGAGGTGCATGGTGAGGCCTGCAACCTGACATGTGAAAGCTCTTAACCAGGAAGGCCAAGGAGGCCTGAAGCCATGGTGACCACTGAATGTGGGAGCTTAATACTCAGGAAGACCAGATGAGGCCTGTAACCTGATAACCAACATACCAAAAATTCTCCAGGCTCTGTACAGGAGACGCCTGAAACAAAGAGAACATTATTTGCGCACAAAATATTTTTACTTCCAACAGACATACAACCTGCGGCGTGCGGAGTGGAGACACGCCAGGACTCCAATTTTTAAGGAACCTGGGGTTTTTGTATGCAGGAGCTCATACTCAGAAAGGCCTGGTGAGGCCTGTGACCTGACAACCACAGCATGTCGGAGCTCATACTCCCACCTGACAGCCAACCTTTGGCAGCTCACACTCAGTGAGGCCCAGGCGGCTGTAAAAAATTTTGTGAAACACGGTCTGGATGGCTGAAAAATATCGCACTTCTTAAAGTCAGATAATATTCCATCATTTTAATTTTATAGAATTAAATGCAACCATAATATCCAAACAATACTGATTAATATAATTACGGTCTCGTAATCTACATGCTGCCTCGGCAAGCGAGAGATTCGAACCTTACGATATATTTGGCTTTTATCCCTCGAGAAGAAAGCCAACAGGTGCGATGCTGAAACATTCGACAGCGCACGGATGTACGCATCGAGACATTTCTATTGAACACTGCCAGCACCCTCAGGAGCCGACTGTGAATGCCTCCCACCCAATCAGTGTTGTCTCACAGATCGCGTGTCTCTTTTTACTGTAGCCTACACCCCGAAATCTACGCACTGCCTCGGCAACGCGAGATTAGAGTCATCGCGATCTGAAAGAAAAAGAGAGAAATGTTATTTGTGCACAAAAACATTTTACTAACAGACCAGAGAGTATACCCGCGGCGTTTCCAGTATTCTGTATTGTACTCGCTGCAGAAACAGTAGGAAAAGTTTTTCTCATACCTCTGCAGCTCGCTCTCGTCAGTCGATGATGTGTCTAAAGGCCTTTTTATGCTTCTCCGTCAACTCCACGCCGTAGCTACGCCGTCACTCCTACGGCGTCGTGGCCGTTTTATGGTTCTACGTCGGGTTGTGTTGCATCGCGGTGCATTTCACCGCCAGAACGCTAGGGGGGTGGGGGTGTGACCAATCACAGCCCTTGTGGTCTGCGTCGCCTCGACGCGTAGTTACAATTTTTTGGAGGTGCACGTCGAGCTACGGCGGAGGGGTTCGCGTCGACGCAGAAGGGTCTGCGGGGGTACGCCGTCGATATGACGCAGAAGCATAAAAAGGCCTTAAGAGGAACCGTCCCTCTCGAGACCATCATTGATCATCCCTCGAGAAGAGAGCCAGACGAGAGCTGAGCATCTGAATAGAAAAAAAACGCTCACAGTTTGCACAGGAAGCTCCCTCGAGAGCCGCCGTGCGTGCTTTTTCACCCAAACAGAAAAAGCTCATTTTCATGTGTGTCATCTGGCTACAAGAAACCTTGGGCTAGGGATGGCTGACGCGAAAGAGTCATTCCGAAGCTTTGCGAGATCCCGATGCGCAGATGTTTCGAAACACTGGTCCGAAGCGTGATTCAAAACACCCATGTCACCGTGATATGGCCAAACGAAGCCTCGGAGTGTTTCACAAGTGTTTCATCAGGTGTGATCCGCCGAATCAGCGTTTGATTGACACGGTCGGCAACAGCCCACACATTGGCCCTCATTTATCAATCTTGCGTCGAAACGGGCGTATATGTTGGCGTAAGATTATGCTTACACTCCTCTCACCGCCTGATTTATGAAGCTGTGCGTACCTTTGAAATTCAGGTGTACGCAATACCTGCCCTTGATAAATGCCGCGGCTGAAAACGATCGTCATTAGATTAACACGCCCCTATATATTCACGTCTCCGCCTCCCCCACGCCCTCATTTTACGTCATGGACACACGGAAGACGGCAAAGAGGAGAAACTTCTCCGGTGGAAATGCATATGAAATGGTGGAAATCCAGTTTAAATCGCTGGTTGGTTGAGCAAATTACCTATCACAATGCATTATTTTACAGCACGTGTTTTGAAACTATTAGCGTTGAATTTCGCATGACATCACATGTATTGGGGTGTACAATAGTGATGATGATGTGAATAATTGCATGACAATTTGTAATATTCTTCTTATTAGTATTATGATTTTGATTATTAATGACGCTTATTGTTATTTAGAAGAAGAATGTCGTTGTTATTATTATTATTTGTATTAGTATTATTATTTAAAAGAAGAAGAATGTCATTTTAATTATTTTGTCAGTCTGAATTATTTTTTGGTCATTGAAAGCCTTTCATTACTGAACCCAGTCCATGCGCACCTGCCGGGCTTAACTCACAAAAATAAACACTGAAGTTTATAATTTCTATGTTTTTTTGTTTTTTTTTACAGTGGGTCATAATATATCATATATTTAGTTTGTCAGTGCGTTTTGTTAGGAATTGTTTTTCTGCGCATTTCAGCACTAACTCAAAACGTGCGTACATGTACACCACCTCCTGAGCTGGCGTAGGATTTGAGCGTGCCGTACGCCAACGTCCATATTGATAAATCGCAAAGTCCCCGTGGTTTTGGGTGTACGCCAGGTGTACGCTGGAAATTTGGTGTACGCACTTTTCATAAATGAGGGCCAATGTCTCATTCATGAAACATTCGTAAATATACGAGTAAAAATGTGAGTGATTTGCTCGTAAAGAGACCTTCCCGAAAACTCTTCTCCTGATTCACAAATATTTCGTAAAGGTCAGATGTGATAGTGAAACGTGTGTGTGTGTTAATGAATTCCAATCTGTCGTAAATGGACGCGCGTGCACGCTCATTCTCAATTACCATAAATCCCGCCCATTAAATCCGACTGACAACTATATATGGGCATCATATTATAACACCAAACGAAGGATTTCAACATGTCTTCTCAAAAGTGAATGAAAAAGAACAATTTCTCAGATGCAGAAATTTAAGTTTTATTATCAGAAGTTCATTCAAAACACCACATTTTATTTTCAAATGTAGCCTACATAGTGGTGTATTAGGTCCTAAAAAAAGGAAGCTTGGCAGCAGATGCAGTTACTGGAGTTTCATCTGTTAATCGAACAGTCACAGAAGTGAAAAGAAAATGGTTCGACATGAAGCTTGACTGCAAAAAAAACGAATTAGTTCACTTCGAAAAAATATAGCCCAGCCCTATATTATTATTATTTTTTATGTGATTATGTTGATGTCTATAGATGGTTTGTCGTTATGAAAGACATAGAAGAGGAGAACAAAAACAGCATCTAATGCAGAAATGTTTCTTAAAGTCACCCTTAAAATAGCTTGAATGTAACTCAACACCCTTGCCTCATTGGTTCTATGAATATGCAAATGAGCCCCGCCTCCACTCACTCACAGCCGCTCAGATATCCATTTGGTCAACTAAATGCTTTTTAGAAATAATTTACATAATTCACCCGCTATATTGCTAAATATTCACGATTTTTCATATCAACAGAAAAATATACTGGGATAACCTGAGTCTTCGCAGCAGATAATGATATGCTAAAGCTCCGCCACACTCATGACGTGATTGGTTACAAGGTAGTGTGTGACGTCAGAAACACCAGCGAGTTTCACTGCAGTTTTAAGCAGAAAATACTCAGCAATGCTGTCGACTTATGAATTTATGTAACGGAGTGTAAAATGTTAAATTACTGCATAAATGGGGACAGCGCCATCTGTCTGATGCGTGATGGCATTTAGTGTACGGAATAGGGACCGCCCACAGCAGAGATAACGAGACATGCTGTGGGTAAGTTGCACATTTCGAGCAGTTGAGAATTATCAGTTAAAAGTGTCTAAATTGCATAAATAACCACTTTATTGTGGATTTATCCTACAATTAACTTATTAGGCAACTTTTGATATGTGTTGGTGTAACAGAGTTAGAAATGTATGTGATTTTCACCATAATTAAGCAGCTGTATTGAGTTTGGTGTTTTGGAGCCCCCCTTTGGACAAATAGTGTACTGCAGCTCTGCTGCGTTTTGTCCTTGTGTTGTTGCCGTGCCTGATCAGAAGCGGAATGCTTTACATTGGGTAGGTTGACTGTATAAAACACTTCCCGCTTTGTTTTAATGTTGTAACTGTAAAATGTTGTTTAAGTTGAAAACTTCGACATATCACCTGTGTTATATTACTTTACATGTATTGTTAAGATTTGGGTGCAATTCTAGCAACTTAGAGAAAGTTTATTAGGCTAATGCTTTCATTATGACCACGAGTTCATATACACGGAGTCTTACGTGACTAGCTGTAAACTCCGCTAGCAACTTTCCATGTATTCAGTGTATTTGTTTTATTTTGTACGCGCAGATGCTGTTTTATGTACGCCAGTGCCTGAAGGCCTGTTTTGTGTTCAGATTTCCCAAAGGAATAAATGTGAGGAAAGCCATGGTCTCAGCGTTACACTTGGCGTCGAGTGTGTTATTTTATAGAGTTATTATGACTTTGTATTACGAGGCATAATTGTAATTAATTGGTGCATTGTTTTGTGTTTTATGTAGAACTGATTTATGCTCTGTGAATTGGATCCCTTATTTCCATGTTTTGTTTCCTCATTGTGCAGGTAATGTGTATAAAATGTTATTATGTGTTATATGGATTAATTGCTTTATTCATGTAGAATTCTGCATATTCACCACTAGGTGGGGATGTTTCCCTTTATATTGAATTTAATTGAATTTTTCTGTTTTTCATTGAGTTGATTTGTTATTAATTCACTGAAAATGTATTATAATTGTCAATCTGCAAAATTGTACTCACTATACGATCACAACGCAAAAAGATTACATTAATTTAAAAAAGATTAAAAAGAAAGAGTACTGTTTTAAATAAACAGCAGAGATAACGAGACATGCTGTGGAACTGATTTATTCTCTGTGAACTGGATCCCTTATTTCCATGTTTTGTTTCCTCATTGTGCAGCTCCACTTTGCAGAACCGCCCAAGCAAAACCGTCACATTTACACATGGTTTGTCTTAAAGCAGATTAAAAACACCACAATTTTCACCACAGGGGGACTTTAATAGTGACTTTAAAATCACTATTTTTGTCTTCAGTAAAATATCTAAACAGCTCTCTGTTATTTACTTGATTGCATGGTACATTAAGACTTGTTTTCAAAGAATATATAACAAAATTTAGGGAGGTTTATATTTAAAACAAGAAAACTATTGCCAATTGGAAAAAAATAACAAAACAACAAAATATTTATTATTAAATGTAAATGAACAATGTCCTCTCTCTCTCTCCATGTTACCTGCACCCGAATATTCCTGTTCATTGGACAGAAAAAGTTTGCTGGGTGATGCAAAACATCATTTTTGTTAAAACTATAGATTGATCTTCTGCGTGTCTGTATTCTGTCAGGCAGATGTGTGTTTGTGTGTGGGGGCCCAGTGGGGCAATACTGGTGTGGTACACCACCCCAGCAGAGGGCGTCCCTGGATTAGGTCCAGTGGCACCGCAAAACCTGATCAATCTCTTCCATCTCAGATGGGGGATCCCCGAAGTTAGTGATTCAGGCAGATAGGGAACAAGATGTTAGTTAAATCAATAAAATAAAATTAAAATAGTAAAATATAGGGTTGTTTGCCAGGGATGCATCAGGAACGTGATTGTGTGTTTTAACAGTTAGTAAATAATTGTGTGTTATCTGCCATCCGAGTGTGCTGGTCTCTGCCTCCCCTGAACTCCGTTGGTTGTTACATTATGATGACTCAGAATTTCCGTATAATTTTTCTTTATCTCTGACGCTGGATCGTGTCTTACTTTCTGTTCTTCAAATGAACTTTGAATTTGTGGAACAACAGGAACCCCTTCCTTCGCTACATTTGTATCAGATCGAGTAATGCAAAACTCCCAATAGGCCTACATGAGTTATTCCAAATCGACCAATTTGTTTTTTATGGCCGTATTTCAGCAAAATAAACGAATGAAGGGATTTCGTTATGAATAAGCGTTTAAGAATTTTTGAAATGAGAAATAAAAACTGCAGCTTCTATTTATCAGTTCGAGACGAGTCAACCCTAACTGAGCGGATGGCTCAGCTCTTTTATAAAGAGAGAGTAAATGTGCTTTTTACATGATGCTTAAAGGGACAGTTCACCCAACAATAACAATACTTAACAATTTACTTCCTCATGTTGTATGAAAGATATTTTGAAGAACATTGGTAATCTAACAGATTAACCCCATTGGCTTCCATTGGTTGAACTATCCCTTTAAATGAAGAGATGTGTGCTTTACCTGTACGATCTCTTGATTTATCCGCTATTTATCAGGTATAGGGCTGTTTTTGCCAAATAAAATTCAGATAAATTATTTTCCCTTCTTTTATTAAAACTGCAAATTCTGAGGTGCATCATAATGTGTTTATCTGATTAAAGATCCGCTGTAGAAGCTTTTGTTCGTCTCTGATACTACAATCTCAACTAATTAATATTGTGTAATTGTAGCCTACTTCTTGAAACAATTAAAAATATCTGTTGCATATATATAGCAGTAAATATAAACTATATAACTATATAACATTTATATACTATATATAATAACTATATCATTTGCGTTGTGAAGGTGTAAATACATTTTCAAGAAATAAATCCAAGTCTGATTTTTATTATTTTCTTTTTATTTGACAGTTCATTACACAAGATAAATGATAAATAGATATAATAAAGACTCATTTTCATCTGTCCCAGCCAGTTCTTAAAAAAGGAAACTAGACTCAAAAGTAACACTTAAAATGCAAAACAAAGATGTATAAAAAGGATAAAGATAACTGATAAATCATGTTCTAAAGCTCAAATAATTGATTATTGAAAAGATACGGCTTCAAGTTAACAGTGAAAAGACAGAGATATGAATTTCTCTAAGTCAGATGAGAAAACATTCAAAGATGTGGGGAAACATTTATTTTCTTAAAATAATAAATATAATAAATGAAGGACTGAATCTCTCTTCATACAAGATCTCATCTCATCCACAGACAGCATGAACACAGTCTGATTTATTAAAATTGCACACATAACTGGAAAGGGAAAATCAAGACAGCCTCATGGAGGGTTGTCAGAAAGTGAGGCAAAAAAGCTACAAGAAATACAATCAGATTTATTGTAGATTTGCAGAGATGACACTGGAATAGGATTTCAAACCACATATGAATGTAGCTTGAAGCAGATTTGTAAATCGTATTTCATGTGATTTTCTTTTCTTTCTTTTTTTGCAGATCACACTAACTAAATATGATATGCACAAAAATCTGATTTGGACTGACAGTTTGAACAAGGCTAAAGGGATAGTAATGATATTAATGTTTTAAGACACTCAGGTCTCCGTGAGCAGATCTGCAGTGTTTTCTCCACAACCGTTCATGGCGACGGACACACTATCACTGCAACTGGTTCTCATTTCTTTCTTTTGAAAACACAGGATCTGTGAAGAAAACAACAGAAAACTGAGCTTAGTGAAAAACACAATTACAAGACGTCATGTAAACCAAATCAAATAAAAAGGCGGTGAGGTCAAAGTTTAATTTCAGCAATAGCCTACTCCGTCTAAGATACGCGATACTTCTTATATCAAAAATAAATGGCGCGCAGAGGACAGACGCAAATTGTGTGGGGAAGCCGATCGATTGTAATCTATAGTAAATGATTTCTGTGCTCTGGTCAACCACTAGAGTTAGTGTCGCTATAGAGTTAGTGTCGCTATAGAGTTAGTGTCGCTAGAGTTAGTGTCGCTATAGAGTTAGTGTCGCTATAGAGTTAGTGTCGCTATAGAGTTAGTGTCGCTATAGAGTTAATGCAGTTTACAGGTTTCATGGAAAGAGGGTAATGTGAGCCAAATGTTGTTCCCAATTTAGAAGCTTTAATTTAGCTACTTTCCATTTAAAACGGTTTGCAATACTGGAGCCAAACAGCTCAATACAAGAGACAAGGCAAACGCAAAGACATGTGGAAGAAAAACATCATCACCAGCTGAATAATTCAATAGCACATTAGGCACTCGTAGTCTTCCTCTGAGGAAAACGCCGTTTTGAATGTCATGAAGAACAAGTCTTCAGTGGAGATCGCATCAGTGCAGACTCAGCAGAAGTGCGCATCGAGATTTGAGATGTTTATATCGACTGGAAAGGCCTCTTCTGAAACCTCAGTATGCCTAACACACTCATGGCCGATACCCACCATTAAGGTCCCAGAGGTCCGGTGCACATAATGAAGTTATATAGCGGGTGAATTATGTATGATATATACTTGCCCTCCTGTGTTTCCAGAAGCAAATGCCCCCCGAGACGACAATAACTACAGGAATTAAAGCATAAAGCCACTGGAGGTCAGAGGAGCGGGGGGGTTTGGGGCTGGAGGAGGAGTGTGGAGGAGCTGGACTGGAGGAAACCGGTGCTTCTGTAAAACACAACAGGAACAGAACATGTTAGACGTTATATCACATAATCCTGATATTATCCAAACAGATATTATATAATATACTCACTGTTGACCACAAGTGTGGCAGTCTCCTCACACACTTTCTCTCTAGTGTAGGCTTCAGCTTTATAGAGTCCAGATCTGGAGATGTTCACATCTTGAATGATTACAGAAACACTTCCTTTTCCTAATATCAGTGTAACTCCAGGTACTGGAGGATCATCATAGACCCAAGGCTTCTGCGCTAAAAGAACAGAATATCCCTTCTTGTCTTCTTTAAAAGTAATTCTCACTTCATCGGCTTTCTCCACTTCATCGATGTCGAAGGATATTGTAGCATTCTGTCCATCGATCGCCTCGAACTTCGACTCAGCAACAACCAGAACTGCAAATCAGAACCAGTGTATTAGAATAATGAGTGATAAAATTACAGTTTTTTTTGGTTACAAGTATCCGTCCATTAAATCATCTGTCTATCTTAGGGTGAGCTCCTGATTATTGCTCTTGCAGGACACTATGTGATTTTGCGGGACTATGCGCTCCTGTGTGAGTGTGTGATATACATTTACTAGGCTTAGGCTATTAGCATACACGTTTAGGTTTAGGCCTACGCTTTTTTAATATTATAGCCTTTTCTTATTGTGGTAGACTGGCTGTTGTAATTTCAGGAGGGAATTACGGAGTGTCTTTTTTCACATTAACGTCTTCACACACACACTGACGTCTGGTTGGGACAGTCAAAACTTTGGCAGACAGACTTTGACAGCGGTATGCAGCGGTAAAGTACAACACCAAGGACCGTGCTGGAAATAAGTATTTTTACTTTAGCATTTTATCCTCTTGGATTACTGTCTTGTTATTTTGTATCGGTTTGATCCAGAAATAAAAATCAATCAAAGCTTGTGTCGGAGAGTTTTAATGCCTTTTGCCGAACTCGCTTTACTCCCTTACCATCACATATCAGCTCGGGGGGGGCATTTATTTTCAATAAAAATCAAGAAAATATGTGAAAGTGGAAATAAAGTGTCCAATGTGTGATAGCCTAAGAGTGTTTAACGATTAGGGACCTAAGGCGGCATCCATTTAATAATTTAAATAAATATAATAATTTACACTGTTATTTTCACGTTTCATAGCCTATCAAGTAGGCTAGCCTAGGCTAGTTTATCTGCCAATATTTACGTATAAATAGGCCTAAACTACAAAAACACAAGTCTGTGAAAACGGTGACGCATACAAGTATAGCCTACTACATCATGTATAGCAGGCATGCGCACAGTCCTTGCAGTCATATACCTCGAACTGGGTCGACATTTAATTCAGTAACATTGGGCAATTTTGAATCATACACTGTAAAAAAAAATGTAAAAAAAACTTAAAATCCAACATTGTTTCAACTTTAAAAAGTATGTGTTCAAGCTTGACTTAAAATATTAGTTTAGTTTGGTTAAGTTGGATATTTAAGTTATCTCAACAAATTTTAACTAATTAGTTGGCAATGTTCATTGTAACTGCAGATAGAAACAAAATAAGTCAGGGGAAGATGTTGTGTTCTCTTATCACGTTGTGTCCACTAGATATGTGGACACTAGATATATACACTAGATGGAGATATTGTTCTAGATATGAAGGTAGGAAGGGTGGGTTGAAAAAAGGATGGAAGAATGAAAAGTAAAGAGACCTGTTCGCTACTCGGTGTGCTCTCCTTTATTTTCATGTGATTACACAACAGTATATCAGTAAGAAAAGTCTTATGAGCACAGCGAGTCATCAATCGAGGTTGTTTCTGATGGGAGGAATGCAATCCGTTAACTTACAACCACAACTGTCCCTGGTCTCTAGTGTTAGCTAATGAAACGACACCGTGATAACCAATACAGCGCTGTGAGGTTTCATCTTAACGAGATAAGTATAATTTGTCTATCACGTTTTTATTTCAAGTTGCGATGTGCAGTTGTAAATTACGTATTCGTGTCTGATTAGCGAAAGTCCAAGGAAATAAATACTCATGTTATTAGAGACAGTCAGGGGTAGCCTATACTATATTGTTGTCTAATGTGTGATTAAATAAAACAGTTGTCTGTCAGACTGCCAATACTGTGTACTTTATTATGTTGTTGTAGCTAAAGTGGTTTGCTCGGTGCTTGCGCTCGCGCTCTCAGGATGCAAAAAAGGAAACTTTAGCACTCACCCTCTCTTGTGTTCTGTGCTATTCCAGTGTTCACATAAAAACATGAATGAAGGCAAAATATAGTCCACAAACACGAAACTGAGGAGCAAACCATGGTGCAATTGAAAGTTGGCTTAACAGTGTGCGCTTTTTCCAACGCGGCGTTCCCTTCCCATTGACTACGCTCCAGCACCAGCTCTGTGTGAATAAACCAGCCGTCTCTCACTCAAATAGCATCGGCAGCTCAGCTGGGGGGCGGGGCTTTGTCACTTTCACTCGCGCGCTCACATTCGCGGGGGCGGGGTTTAGAACTTTGTCAAAGTCAACGGCTCTGTCACACACTGAATGTTCTAAACCCCGCCCCCCAGCTGAGCTGCCGATGCTTAAGTCAGTGAGAGACGAAAGGTTAGGTGGAAAAACGCGGACGAATCACTTTAAAGCGAAAGCGGATCCTCACTTTTAGTCTAAAACAGAATAGTGGGCAATGTAAGTCGTTGTAGGCTATATTACTCTGGCAGAGTGAAGTGAAGTTGAGTGCGTTATTTAACCAGTCAGATGAGAAAACACCAAGCTGTTTGAAAAAAAAAGAATAATAATAATAATATGAATGAATTATATAGGCTATTATACATTAATAATACAAATATATATTAAATAGACATTGACAAGAAATCAATTACACATTTTGCTAATATCTTACACTTCAAATTCACAGAACTCACAAAAATACAGAGAACCTGAAAAACTGAATCGCTTTTCTCAGTCGCAGTCTCTCATCTCATGTTAATTTACTGATTTAGTAATATTGCACAAATAACTGGAAAACACTTTTAAAATCTCTAGTGTGTGTGACTCTTATCTAAGAAACAAAACTGTTTAAAAAGGTGCCTTTTATATTATGAATTTTGTAGTGAAGAAAAAATAACTGCATCAGACATCGTTTTAATAAGTGTGTAGCCCTGAGTGTTTATTGCCCCTTTAAGAGACACAGATCAATATTGCCCCTTTCAATTTTGGTTTCGGTAATGGAGTTCTGATAATAAGAATTACGATGGCATTTGATGGATATACTGTTGCGATGTATTTTTAGAAAGTGTTATTGCTGTGAACCTCAGCTTCACTAATAGAGGGAACCCTAAGCATTACATAGGCTGAGGATTGGTCGCCGACGCTAGTAGAGTAAAAGAGCGCTCAGTATGTAATGAGTGAGTTTGAGGAAAGCACGAGACAGGCTTGTGTGAGTGGTGTCAGGCCACAGGTATCATTTCAAGAAGCTTATCAACAGATTCTCTCATTGTAAAAAAGGCTATAGTTTGCTGTCAATCTAACCTCTCTCTAAAATCTCTCCCTCTGTATTCCGACTTCCGAGGCACACGCACACACTGCACCTTGTCTGAGCCAATCAGCGTCCAGAAACCTAGACCACGTGATCTCCCCCGCCCTCACAGAGACAGTATGACAGTGTAGCGGGACGCGAAGACTGACGCTGAAGTTACAGCAGTATAAACTGTTTATATCGCTTTTCGGACAAAGTGTTGTCCTTCACATCTATGAATTTTTTTTGGTTCTGGTGCATTTTACTCCATGTCCCTTGCCTATACCAATAAAAGAACTCAATCCAGTCAATACCAATGGTCTAAAAAGACAATATTAATTGAACTGCCATGTAGAAATCAAGTCTCACAGGTAATGATAATGAACAAGTTGCATGTTTATTATGCTCAGTGTCCAGATAGAAAAAGTGCAAACGCATAACGATAAATTCTAATATACAACAATCTAGTTCTTTAATCAATCCCCAGCTGTAGACTACATATATTTAAAGTTCACTGTAGACAAATTGGATAATGGATAACAGTCTGTGTTGGTACTAGAG
>JARPMJ010004003.1:80000-83326 GCA_033366665.1 Phoxinus dragarum
CTCCAGCGGCCATCAGTGAGCGGCATCTCCAGCGGCCATCAGTGCAGCGGCATCTCCAGCGGCCATCAGTGCAGCGGCATCTCCAGCGGCCATCAGTGAGCGGCATCTCCAGCGGCCATCAGTGAGCGGCATCTCCAGCGGCCATCAGTGAGCGGCATCTCCAGCGGCCATCAGTGAGCGGCATCTCCAGCGGCCATCAGTGAGCGGCATCTCCAGCGGCCATCAGTGAGCGGCATCTCCAGCGGCCATCAGTGAGCGGCATCTCCAGCGGCCATCAGTGAGCGGCATCTCCAGCGGCCATCAGTGAGCGGCATCTCCAGCGGATGCCGCTGGACATATATTTTGTTTTAATAATAGCCTATTTAGTTTTTTACAATACATTCTTAAATGATTATCAAGTGATATGCTAACAATTTTATGTATGTTTTGTGAATTCCGTTACAAGTAATTTACAAGCGATTAGTTTTGATTAGTTAAATGAGCTGTAAGCCTAAGAAATGTATCAATTAATCATAAAATGGCCCTGATATGTCACTAGACATTAAGAAATCATGTTCATTTCAAATACTTATATCACTGACAACAGTAGTCCGGCCAGGATATTGTAAAGTAAAATTAAAAAGTGAAGTTGCAGCCCTCTACAGGGGGCATGTTCAAGTTCAAAAAGGTGCGCAAGCGCCGAGATATGTTTTCTCTTGTTTGGTGTGTCAGAACTGCAGTCCAATCAGCAGCAACATGTATATAAAGCACGCGGGTATTAAAGTGAACTCGCACAATAGGTTCAAGGAAAGTAATTTACAAATGTGTTCGATGCAGCTCGGTATACGCAACAACTGACGATATTAGAAGACATGTTTGTCGTAAGTTTTATTGGAAAAAATATAGAATATCATCAACATAATGATGTAGTTGTTTATATTTTTAGCTTCATTGCAAGTGTAGCCTATGACATTTGGTATAGAAATAAACAATGGTAATTAAGGGATTTTCCTAAAAATGAGAAAGAAAATACAGGGTATTAAAACAGTATGAACTACAAATAAAGTCAGTATGTGAGGCTAAATAGATGTGTTTTAGTCTGAATTAGGTAAGATGTGTGCTTCCATTTCAGTTTCCACAAATCCCTTCACTTGATTGGGATTCTCTTGTGTTCTGGGCGGCAAGTGCAGTAACTGTAATGGGGAGAGGGGGGGGGGGGGGGGGGGGGGGGGGGGGGGGATCATGTTATGATTTTAGCAAGTTTTCTGATTATTTATAATAGGCCCAACATAATTATTAAATAGCATATTCCTTATTAATTATAATATAAAAGACACATATGTATTAAAAACATACGTTGTTCAGTTGTAGGCTACAGTAGGCCTACAACATGTTTTTAATAAATGTTAATAGGCTACTTCTAATATTGTTAATATTTATAATATTATTATTAATAATAATAATAACAATACTATATTGATTAGTTGCATGTAGCACATATAGCCTATGTTTGTAAAGACGATTTAATTTGAAGAATAACAAATGTTAAATAAAATTGCAATTAGGCTATATTTTGGTGTGTTTCTAACAGGTCTCTATGTAAAAAACTTTAAAATGAGTAGGCTAGGCTAATTATAATTTTTCACATGAATAGCCTAGCCTATATGTTCAGTTAGCCTAAGTTTTTAAGAAAAAAATGGATGTAATAATTTCCTCTTCGCAGAAACATAACTAATTAATCAGAAAGTGGTATCACTTTGGCAGCAGCCACAGCTGGACAAAGTCTATTGGCTGTTGGAGATGCCGCCGCAATTTCAGCTTTGTAGGCCTACAGCTTATTTGAAACTAATTTCTGTATTAACTGAACGCATTTCTGTATTAACGGAATAACTATTTATTCATATTTAATAAACAGCATTTTCTGAAACATTAAAGTGACACTTCTTGCTGGAAACTTATAACTGTCACGAACACACACACAGGAAAAGGTAGATCCAATTGCAGTTTATTTAAAGGGTAATCCGTACTCACAAAACAGTCCAGGCAAGGGTCATAATCCATAAAGGCAATCCGAAGACACAAGACAAGAACAAGGTACAGGCAACAACAGGAACGGAAGTGTGGGGACATTAACAAGGACTCCGTGACAAACACTGAAACAGACAGGGTATATATACACACAAGTGCAAACAAGGTGACGAGAGACAGCTGAAGGAAATTAACAATCAGTGACAGACAGGGTTATGGGAAGTGTAGTGAAAATGCCTAGACACCGTGAAAACTGAGACCTCTAATGTTAAACCCAGGGAACCACCAGACACTGTGACATAACCTCCCCTCTACGGAGCGGCTACCAGACGCTCCAAGACCACAAGAAACAAACAAAACAAGAGTCCAGGCGGGAGGTGGAAAGGCGGAGGATCAGGGGGTGGGATGGGGGGCCAGGTCCATGGAGGGGAACAGGAACAGGGGATGACAATTTAACCGGCGGCCGTGGCGAAGCAGACAGTCCATCGGGCGGCCAGGGCGGAGACGACAGTCCATCGGGCGGCCAGGGCGGAGACGACAGTCCATCTGGCGGCCAGGGCGGAGACGACAGTCCATCTGGCGGCCACGGCGGTGAAGACCCCTCGGGCGGCCACGGCGGTGAAGACCCCTCGGGCGGCCACGGCGGTGAAGACCCCTCGGGCGGCCACGGCGGTGAAGACCCCTCGGGCGGCCACGGCGGTGAAGACCCCTCGGGCGGCCACGGCGGTGAAGACCCCTCGGGCGGCCACGGCGGTGAAGACCCCTCGGGCGGCCACGGCGGTGACGACCAGGGTGAAGACGACCACTCGGGCGGCCATGGCGGAGACGACCAGGGTGAAGCCGACCACTCGGGCGGCCATGGCGGTGAAGACCAAGGCGGAACAGAGACAGACCCTGGCTCAGGAACTGCAACAGACACCACCGGCTCAGGAACTGCAACAGACACCACCGGCTCAGGAACTGCAACAGACACCACCGGCTCAGGAACTGCAACAGACGGCTCCGGCTCAGGAACAGCAGCAGACACCGGCTCAGGAACAGCAGCAGACACCGGCTCCGGCACAGCAGCAGACACCGGCTCCGGCTCAGGAACAGCAGCAGACACCGGCTCAGGAACAGCAGCAGACACCGGCTCAGGAACAGCAGCAGACACCGGCTCAGGAACAGCAGCAGACATCGGCTCAGGAACAGCAGCAGACACCGGCTCAGGAACAGCAGCAGACACCGGCTCAGGAACAGCAGCAGACACCGGCTCAGGAACAGCAGCAGACACCGGCTCAGGAACAGCAGCAGACACCGGCTCAGGAACAGCAGCAGAC
>JARPMJ010004004.1:0-35000 GCA_033366665.1 Phoxinus dragarum
TATTACTGGATATTAAGTGTTGTTATTAAGTGTTGTGTTATTACTGGATATTAAGTGTGGTTATTACTGGATATTAAGTGTTGTTATTAAGTGTTGTTATTACTGGATATTAAGTGTTGTTATTACTGGATATTAAGTGTGGTTATTACTGGATATTAAGTGTTTGTTATTACTGGATATTAAGTGTGGTTATTACTGGATATTAAGTGTTGTTATTTCTGGATATTAAGGGTTGTTATTACTGGATATTAAGTGTTGTTATTACTGGATATTAAGTGTTGTTATTTCTGGATATTAAGGGTTGTTATTACTGGATATTAAGTGTTGTTATTTCTGGATATTAAGTGTTGTTATTTCTGGATATTAAGGGTTGTTATTACTGGATATTAAGTGTTGTTATTACTGGATATTAAGTGTTGTTATTTCTGGATATTAAGGGTTGTTATTACTGGATATTAAGTGTTGTTATTTCTGGATATTAAGTGTTGTTATTACTGGATATTAAGGGTTGTTATTTCTGGATATTAAGGGTTGTTATTACTGGATATTAAGTGTTGTTATTTCTGGATATTAAGTGTTGTTATTTCTGGATATTAAGTGTTGTTATTACTGGATATTAAGTGTTGTTATTACTGGATATTAAGTGTTGTTATTACTGGATATGAAGTGTTGTTATTTCTGGATATTAAGTGTTGTTATTACTGGATATTAAGTGTTGTTATTTCTGGATATTAACTGTGGTTATTACTGGATATTAAGTGTTGTTATTACTGGATATTAAGTGTTGTTATTACTGGATATTAAGTGTTGTTATTTCTGGATATTAAGTGTTGTTATTACTGGATATAAAGTGTTGTTATTTCTGGATATTAAGTGTTGTTATTACTGGATATTAAGTGTTGTTATTACTGGATATGAAGTGTGGTTATTACTGGATATTAAGTGTTGTTATTTCTGGATATTAAGTGTTGTTATTACTGGATATTAAGTGTTGTTATTTCTGGATATTAAGTGTTGTTATTACTGGACATTAAGTGTTGTTATTTCTGGATATTAAGGGTTGTTATTACTGGATATTAAGTGTTGTTTATTTCTGGATATTAAGTGTTGTTATTTCTGGATATTAAGTGTTGTTATTACTGGATATTAAGTGTGGTTATTTCTGGATATTAAGTGTTGTTATTTCTGGATATTAAGTGTTGTTATTACTGGATATGAAGTGTTGTTATTTCTGGATATTAAGTGTTGTTATTTCTGGATTTAAGTGTTGTTATTTCTGGATATTAAGTGTTGTTATTACTGGATATGAAGTGTTGTTATTTCTGGATATTAAGTGTTGTTATTACTGGATATTAAGTGTTGTTATTTCTGGATATTAACTGTGGTTATTACTGGATATAACTGTGGTTATTACTGGATATTAAGTGTTGTTATTACTGGATATTAAGTGTTGTTATTTCTGGATATTAAGTGTTGTTATTACTGGATATTAAGTGTTGTTATTTCTGGATATTAAGGGTTGTTATTACTGGATATTAAGTGTTGTTATTTCTGGATATTAAGTGTTGTTATTTCTGGATATTAAGGGTTGTTATTACTGGATATTAAGTGTTGTTATTTCTGGATATTAAGTGTTGTTATTTTCTGGATATTAAGTGTTGTTATTACTGGATATTAAGTGTTGTTATTACTGGATATTAAGTGTTGTTATTTCTGGATATTAAGGGTTGTTATTACTGGATATTAAGTGTTGTTATTTCTGGATATTAAGTGTTGTTATTACTGGATATTAAGTGTTGTTATTTCTGGATATTAAGGGTTGTTATTACTGGATATTAAGTGTTGTTATTTCTGGATATAAGTGTTGTTATTTCTGGATATTAAGTGTTGTTATTACTGGATATTAAGTGTTGTTATTACTGGATATGAAGTGTTGTTATTACTGGATATTAAGTGTTGTTATTACTGGATATGAAGTGTTGTTATTTCTGGATATTAAGTGTTGTTATTACTGGATATTAAGTGTTGTTATTTCTGGATATTAACTGTGGTTATTACTGGATATTAAGTGTTGTATTACTGGATATTAAGTGTTGTTATTACTGGATATTAAGTGTTGTTTATTTCAGGATATTAAGTGTTGTTATTACTGGATATAAGTGTTGTTATTTCTGGATATTAAGTGTTGTTATTACTGGATATTAAGTGTTGTTATTACTGGATATGAAGTGTGGTTATTACTGGATATTACGTGTTGTTATTTCTGGATATTAAGTGTTGTTATTACTGGATATTAAGTGTTGTATATTACTGGAATGAAGTGTTGTTATTACTGGATATTAAGTGTTGTTATTACTGGATATTAAGTGTTGTTATTACTGGATATTAAGTGTTGTTATTACTGGATATGAAGTGTGGTTATTACTGGATATTAAGTGTTGTTATTTCTGGATATTAAGTGTTGTTATTACTGGATATTAAGTGTTGTTATTACTGGATGTGAAGTGTTGTTATTTCTGGATATTAAGTGTTGTTATTACTGGATATTAAGTGTTGTTATTTCTGGATATTAAGTGTTGTTATTTCTGGATATTAAAGTCGGCATGAAATCAAAATTGACCCTATTTACTTTGTTAGCAGATATTACTAGTCTTGTGGTGAACAATTAATCCGTGCAAGTTAATACACGGAAAAAAATTGTTTGCCGAAGTTATCTTTAATCAAAGTTTGAAAAGTTACTTCCGGGTCTGGAATGGTTCTTTTTCCTGATGACGTAGGTTTGACGGCTTGGGTTGGTTAAACGCTTAGCCACTCCCCTCAAACCGTTACTCTGCTATGGGCGAGAGATGGAGAGGAGGAGCGCTAAAGTAAAACCCTGCCCTCTGTTCAATATTCCGTTTCACTCGGAAATGCGTCACAACACTTGAGAAAAGTCGTTTGCAACTTCCGGTTCACGCGGACTTTAAGTGGTTGTTATTACTGGATATTAAGTGTTGTTATTACTGGATATTAAGTGTTGTTATTTCTGGATATTAAGTGTTGTATTAACTTGCACGGATTAATTGTTCACCAAAAGACCAGTAATATTCGCTAACAAAGTAAATAGGGCCAATTTTGATTTCATGCCGACTTTAACGCTCTGCAGCTAGTGTCTAAAACGCTCCACAGACACGCGATGAAATCCCCTCTGGCTCGTTCCCTCTGTTGTCTGTACCACCTCGAACGTGTGCGTTGAAGGAGATCCACGCAGGTGACTTGACTCAAATAGCTTTACTTGTAACGGTTTCTTGCACGCAGATCTTTAGTAGCAGGCGAAAGATTCATTCAATGAACGAAGAGAAACTCGAGCTATGACAGTCTGTCCACCGCTTCCTTTACGTTTACCGCCCCCTTCCTCCATTTCCTTACCGCTTCCTTTACGTTTACCGCCCCTTCCTCCATTTCCTTACCGCTTCCTTTACGTTTACCGCCCCCTTCCTCCATTTCCTTACCGCTTCCTTTACGTTTACCGCCCCCTTCCTCCATTTCCTTACCGCTTCCTTTACGTTTACCGCCCCCTTCCTCTCTTTCCTTACCGCTTCCTTTACGTTTACCGCCCCTTCCTCCATTTCCTTACCGCTTCCTTTACGTTTACCGCCCCTTCCTCCATTTCCTTACGCTTCCTTTACGTTTACCGCCCCCTTCCTCCATTTCCTTACCGCTTCCTTTACGTTTACCGCCCCCTTCCTCCATTTCCTTACCGCTTCCTTTACGTTTACCGCCCCTTCCTCCATTTCCTTACCGCTTCCTTTACGTTTACCGCCCCCTTCCTCCATTTCCTTACCGCTTCCTTTACGTTTACCGCCCCCTTCCTCCATTTCCTTACCGCTTCCTTTACGTTTACCGCCCCCTTCCTCCATTTCCTTACCGCTTCCTTACGTTTACCGCCCCTTCCTCCATTACCTTACCGCTTCCTTTACGTTTACCGCCCCCTTCCTCCATTTCCTTACCGCTTCCTTTACGTTTACCGCCCCTTCCTCCATTTCCTTACCGCTTCCTTTACGTTTACCGCCCCCTTCCTCCATTTCCTTACCGCTTCCTTTACGTTTACCGCCCCTTCCTCCATTTCCTTACCGCTTCCTTTTCATACCCTCTGCGTCATCTCTTGGCTGTCTCCTGATTGGTCACCTTCATTTCATTCATGTAATAGTAATTAAAAAGTGTGAGTTCGTCACAAAATCGTCACAACATCAATAACTAGAGATACTCCAGAGACAAGAAACACATGTGGCTAAAAAAATTTTTTATTTACTTGTTAAGACAAAAAAGTCATTTCCAGATAAGATTCAGGTCCATTTTAAATAAAAGCTCCAGTTACAAATGCAGAGACTATAGACATCAATTACTGACAGCAAGATTCATAAAAATAAACTCTTCCATGCAAACGTTTATCTGAAAAGCGAATAAAAAAGCATGTGGAGATTGCAGACCCGTGATTATCTACACACACACACACACACACACACACACACACACACACACTATATTTATGAGGACATTCATTGACACAATGCAATCTCTAGCAGCTTACCCAAACCTTACCCATCACCCAACTAAGTGCCTAACCCGAACCCTGACCCTAAACCGACCCTTAACCTCATTATAACCTTATCCCTAAAACCAAGTCTTGACCCTCAAACAGGCCTTTAACGGGTCTCAGAAAGTGAGGACCGGCCAAAATGATTCTCTTCCCACTGTCCTTTGCCAATCTTTAAAAATGTGGGATCAAGTTTTAAACATAATTTATGTGGAAATTTGGCCGTGAGTTCCATCGTCGTTCTCGCCGCCTCAGTTGTTTTCCTGTGAAACGGTCGTTTCCTGTAAAAGAACGACATAAAAGCAGTCAAACAAAAGCACAAGTTTCTAATGACCAGAGAAAGACTTAGAAGTTAAAAACGAGTGAACGACGAGCTCATTCTCAGCAAACACAGAACGTTGGCACAACGTATCCGACCTTCTAACAACGTTATAACAACATGGCCAAAAGGTTGCTTTAACGTTGTGTTGTGAAGGTTGTTACAGCGTTGTCACAATGTTGACATTAAATCACCGTTCAGGGCCATTGCTTAAGGTTGTGCCGAGGGTGTCTGGACAACCACTGGACTACATAATGTACTCATCACTCATCACGGCCCTGAAGCGGGAAAATCAGCCTTTTAAATTCCAACCCCCTGTTGGGCTCATTGTGTTCTTATTCATCATCAAGCAAGGATACGTGAGTATTGCGTTTAATATAGCCTCAGCTATCAAACACAACCTACAATTTTAATTTAATGTGACTAATGGGGCCGGTGCTGAGAGGATCGGGCGGCAGTGGAAGGCGGGGGCCTCGACAACCCGATCCCTGGACACGGAAACTAGCTCTGGGGATGTGGAACGTCACCTCGCTGGCGGGGAAGGAGCCTGAGATTGTGCGTGAGGTTGTGAGGTTCCAACTAGAGATAGTTGGTATCACCTCTACGCACGGCTTGGGCTCTGGAACCCACTCCTTGAGAGAGGATGGACTATTCACCACTCTGGAGTTGCCCAGGGTGAGAGGCGGCGTGCTGGTGTGGGTTTGCTCATAGCCCCCCAACTCAGCCGCCATGTGTTGGAGTTTACCCCGGTGAACGAGAGAGTAGTTTCCCAGCGCCTACGGGTCGGGGATAGGTCTCTCACTGTCGTGTGTGCCTACGGGCCAAACGGCAGTGCAGAGTACCCGGTCCTCTTGTAGTCTCTGGCAGGGGTGCTGGGAAGTGCTCCGACTGGAGACTCCGTCGTTCTACTGGGGGACTTCAACGCCCACGTGGGCAACGACAGTGACACCTGGAGGGGTGTGATTGGGAGGAACGGCCCCCCTGATCTGAACCCCGAGCGGTGTTCAGTATTGGACTTCTGTGCCAGTTATGGTTTGTCCATAACGAATACCATGTTCAAGCATAAGGGTGTCCATCAGTACACGTGGTACCAGGACACCCTAGGCCGTAGGTCGATGATCGACTTTGTGGTCGTTTCATCTGACCTGCGGCCGTATGTCTTGGACACTCGGGTAAAGAGAGGGACGGAGCTGTCAACTGATCACCACCTGGTGGTGAGTTGGATCCGATGGCGGAGGAGGAAGCTGGACAGACTCGGCAGACCCAAGCGTACTGTAAGGGTCTGCTGGGAACGTTTGCCGAGTCTCCTGTCAGAGAGATCTTCAACTCCCACCTCCGGCGGAGCTTCGACCGGATCCCGAGGGAGGCTGGAGATATTGAGTCCGAGTGGACCATGTTCTCCACCTCCATTGTCGAAGCGGCCGCTCGGAGCTGTGGCCGTAAGGTCTCCGGTGCCTGTCGAGGTGGCAATACCCGAACACGGTGGTGGACACCGGAAGTAAAGGATGCCGTCAAGCTGAAGAAGGAGTCCTATCGGGCCTGGTTGGCTTGTGGGACTCCTGAGGCAGCTGACGGGTACCGGCAGGCCAAGCGGAGTGCAGCCGGGTGGTTGTGGAGGCAAAAACTCGGGCCTGGGAGGAGTTTGGTGAGGCCATGGAAAAGGACTACCGGCTGGCCTCGAAGAGATTCTGGCAAACCGTCCGGCGCCTCAGGAGAGGGAAGCAGTGCCCTACCACGCTGTCTACAGTGGAGCAGCTGTTGACATCAACTGGGGATGTCGTCGGACTGTGGAAGGAATACTTCGAGGATCTCCTCAATCCCACCGTCATGTCTTCCATTGAGGAAGCAGAGGCTGAGGGCTCGGAGGTGGATTCGTCCATCACCCAAGCTGAAGTCACCGAGGTAGTCAAGAAACTCTCGGTGGCAAGGCACCGGGGGTGGACGAGATCCGCCCTGAGTACCTCAAGTCTCTGGATGTTGTGGGGTTAGGGTTAGGCTGGCTGACACGCCTCTGCAGCATCGCGTGGCGGTCGGGGACAGTACCTCTGGACTGGCAGACTAGGGTGGTTATCCCTCTTTTCAAGAAGGGGGACCGGAGGGTGTGTTCCAACTACAGGGGGATCACACTTCTCAGCCTCCCTGGGGAAGTCTATGCCAGGGTACTGGACAGGAGAATACGGCCGATAGTAGAACCTCGGTTCGAGGAGGAACAGTGCGGTTTTTGTCCCGGCCGTGGAACACTGGACCAGCTCTATAGCCTCTACAGGGGGCTGTAGGGTTCATGGGAGTTTGCCCAACAAATCCACATGTGCTTTGTGGATTTGGAGAAGGCATTCGACTGTGTCCTCGAGGCGGCCTGTGGAGGGTGCTTCGGGAGTATGGGGTCCGGGGTCCTCTGCTAAGGGCTGTCCGGTCCCTGTACGACCGAAGCAGAAGCTTGGTTCGCATTGCCGGCAGTAAGTCAGACTTGTTCCCGGTGCATGTTGGACTTTGTCGCCGGTTTCTGTTCATAATTTTTATGGACAGAATTTCTAGGCGCAGCCAGGGGCCGGAGGGTGTCGGGTTCGGGAACAACACCATTTCGTCTCTGCTCTTTGCAGATGATGTTGTCGTGTTGGCCCCTTCAGACCAGGACCTTCAGCATGCACTGGGACGGTGTGCAGCCGAGTGTGAAGCGGCTGGGGATGAGAATCAGCACCTCCAAATCCGAGGCCATGGTCCTCAGTCGGAAAAGGGTGGCTTGCTCACTTCAGGTTGGTGGAGAGTTCCTGCCTCAAGTGGAGGAGTTCAAGTATCTTGGGGATTTGTTCACGAGTGAGGGAAGGATGGAACGGGAGATTGACAGACGGATCGGTGCAGCTTCTGCAGTAATGCGGTCGATGTACCGGTCTGACGTGGTGAAGAAAGCGGCGAAGCTCTCGATTTACCGGTCAATCTACGTTCCTACTCTCACCAATGGTCATGAGCTTTGGGTCATGATCGAAAGGACAAGATCCTGGATACAGGCGGCCGAAATGAGCAATCCCTTAGAGATAGGGTGAGGAGCTCGGTCACTCGGAGGAGCTCAGATTAGAGCTCTGCTCCTCCGCATCGAGAGGGGGTCAGCTGAAGTGGCTCGGCATCGGCTCCGGTGCCTCCTGGACGCCTTCCCGGGACTTTTTTTTTCCACAAATGTATGACTTTTGGAATTGCAATTTGATTACCATATGCAGTTTTAATAAAGTTGAATTAACGAAACCTTCTGTCATTTTTACTCTTCAAAGTGTACACTTGCAGGTGTTGATTATAATTAGGCTAATTTACTGATAGCCCCATTAAATAATAATAAGGATAAACAATATTTAAAAAGTATTTAATTATCTAACAAATTGCTAAATAGGGGATATAGGCATATCTAGCAGCATATAAAAAAAAATGTCAGAAAGTCGTCTCTCAGTTGCTGAATGTCGCGTAACAACGTTGCTACAGCCCTGTCGTGTCTTACAATTCTACGTCGTTACAATGTTGCGAGCACGTAGACAGCGACGTTGCCATAGCAGAAATGTAACATACCAGAGACGTTGTCACAACGTAAATGTGTTTGCTGGGTTGGCGCTTCGCTATCTTATCTTATCGAAGCACAGCGCTGATGTTGAAACTATTTTGTCCAGACAGCGATTTGGTCGAAGTAAAGTTATGCAAGCTGTGAATGCAGATAAGTTTGGATGAAGTGGAGCACATGTGGAAGACATTATCCTGCGGGAACAGACGTTACGTCACGGCTTCACACACGGCGACTGAAGCCACACACCATCACTCCTAACACACGGATAACAGCTTATCTTCTGATAAATACATATTAACTTTCCAGCCTGAGGGTTCCAGTTCATTCAGATTCTCCTGATTGATCTTATCGGATCGGTTGAAGCTCGTTTCTTAAAAGGTCATGAAAGCCCAAAACACTTTTCTTGAGATGTGAACAGATATGTAAGGCTGCACATCACTGGAAACACTGAAAGCACTCATACATTTGACCAATACGTGGATTGGTTATTTTGGGGATTTTATGAGCAATTTCGTTCTTCCAGGTTGAAAAGCACCGTCAGGGATCCGAGGTCAACAGGCGCTCGCAACGCGGATCCTATCGCTCATATACAGATCCTATCGCGCGTTTCAAGCTCCTATGGACATATTTCATATATAGTTCTCTAAACATGAGCCAGCACGTGACTTCATCAGATGAAATATATGTGACAAAAAAGTAACTATGCCTGTATTCTGTTAAACTGAGGCGTCATTAGTTCAGAGACGGCAGAGCTGTAAATGTACTGAAAATATTATATTAGACCTTTTTAAATCTTCCGTGTTTCTCCCTTGCTTTGGCAGTTTGTTATATAGGGTTCTAGTTTTAACCCTCAACTCTCTGAGGTCATATTTTAGTATTCATGTGTCCTGTATAATGAGTGTGTTGCAGGTCTGTGTGTTATTGGTTGTTGTTGTTGTTGCCCCCCCCAGCTCTACACTCCCACTTTTCCACAGCTTTACACGCATATTAGGTGTGAACGACCAGGATAAAACAGGAAAAAATCATGACACTTTATAGTCACCATGAAATAAAAACTAACAGTGTTTTTTATGGAATATTTTAGTGTTTATCATACATGATTTCTGAGTGCACATCATTATTGTGTTAATAATCTTGAATCAGAATAAGTTCCTTCTCTTATAAGCAGCATCTCTTCTCTTCTCTGATGTCGAGGGCGGGGCAACCTGTCACTCACATGAGATCAGCTAATAGCAGACCACAACCATCCAATCAGTTCCCCACAAACACATTCAAGCCCCGCCCACATGTGTTCCTGAAGCGCTTCACTCGATATACGACACAATAGAGGAGAAGCGGCCAGCGCTACTTCAGTTTCACGATGACTTTAAAGCAAACACACATTCGACTGCTGAAACGAGGACTCTGCACACTCACATACGGTGTTCTCTCCCCGTATCGGCTCCAGAAGGTCATCCTTATGGCGCTGCGGTGTCCGGTGCGCTGGTCGGGGTCTGGCGGGCCTGAGACAGGGGACAATAGAGGTGAAGACTGACCGCGCCCTGCGTCTCACTGAGGTTCTCCAAGCAGTGAAGCCCGATGGAGTCTGGAACAGAGAAGAGTTTCAGGTCATGCATAAATAAACTAATTTGATAGAATATCAGAATCGACTGCTGGCGGTAGATCCTTTTCCTATTTAGCACCAAAACTCTGGAACAGTCTTCCTAACATTGTCCGGGAAGCAGACACACTCTGTCAGTTCAAATCTAGACTAAAGACACATCTCTTCGGCCTAGCATACACATAACACATTATAGACTTCTATAACTCAATGTTAGGCTGCATAGATCAGGTCAGCCGGAACTGGGAACACTTCCCTTAAATCCTGATGTACTCGTTACATCATTAGAAGAATGGCATCTACGCTAATATTAGTGTCTCTGTTTATCCCGAGGTTTTCCCGCAGCCTGCCGGATCCAGATCTGAGGAAGGACCTTCGCCTGCACCCGATGACACCGCAGCGCTGAAGTGTCCACTAGCCTCTCCCTGTGGAGGATCCCTGTACCACTCTACAGATAAAGCGCTGTGGGATAATCTCGGTTTCGCGTATCTCCCCCGAAGTGATAAAATTCTGTCTAAAAATGTTTAAGGCCAGACAAGTATATTTAGGCTTGGTTTGTAGAGAATTACAAACATGCGCACATGTATTCAAACGCACATAACTATAGAATTAATTCTTGATGCGCCACGTGAGCGCCATCAGTGTTTCTCACAGGTTCGCGTTTAAAGTCTGTGTAGAGAGAGTGGTGTCGTGTTAGCGGACTCTAAGTTACACACACTATATATGTTAAAGGAGAACTCCGGTCAATTTTAACATTGAGCTCAATTTTTAGTAAATTTGGAGTGCTGTCAATACAGAGAACAACGACAGAAATCGGTGTTGCCTACACTGTGTTATCCTGTGATTGTCGAGTTCACGCGCATAGGTTTAGTTACCAATGATCACGCGCGTGAACTCGACAATCGACTACTGTGTGGACTTCCACCGAAAACAGGAAGTAAATACAGGTCTGTGCGCTGGCTGATATAACATCATTTTTATGAATATCTTTCACATCTCCTGCAGTCAGATTCACTCGTGTTCACTCTTAAGGAATCACTCAACATGGCTGGGCACTTGTATGACACATCAAGGATGATAAGAGAAATAAAAGCAGGTTTAAAATTAGACCCATTCAAGTCAATAGGGTGCACATTTTAAAAAGAGGATGAGACGGTGTAGGCAACACCGATTTTTGTCGTTCTCTGTATTGACAGCACTCCAAATTTACTAAAAATTGAGCTCAATGTTAAAATTGACCGGAGTTCTCCTTTAATAACTAATGATCGTTGCGACGGAAGTGAATCAATCACTACTAACTTTAGCTGGAAAATAACATTATTCAAGAACCGCTATAAAGCCAAAACAAGTTACCTTAATTTATACGTTTATTTATGTAAAGCGCTTTGTGTGCAGAGAAAAGCACTATACAAATGTAATGAATTATTATTATTATTATTATTATTATGAGCTCACTCCAGGCCACGACTCTATAGCTCCACCCAAGAAAGTTTTTGGGGACTGCAGTGGGTCCTTTGTTAGGGCCACTGAGGCCGCTCCTGCGGCTGGCCCTCCATTCCTTCTGAACTTTTGTTGTCTTGTGTTGTTGTGTTGTCTGGGCGTCTGGTGCCTTTCCTTCAGTATATTGTTGACAGCAGGTGTTCATCATTTATGCTCAACTCTGCTTTAATACTCTTTAGAGTGGGACCATTATGTACTCAGAGCAGAGTTAATTTAACTCTGGGATTTTGTTGTACACAGATCCTTTATGTTGAAGAGTGTAATGTGATGTGATCTTCTCACCGGTGATGTAAGCGCACTGGTTCTCCTTGAGTTCATGTTGGAACTTCTCCGCCATCCCGGCCGGAAGATTGGGATCGCGACTCTTGGGCGGCGTCTTTTTCAGCTCACCCTTCAGGAGCTTCTCCACTATCTCGGCCAGAACCTTGGGATCGAGAGTCTCGAACGGCGTCTTTTCCAGCTCACCCTGCAGGAGCTTCACCACTATCTCGGCCAGACCCTTGGGATCGAAACACTCGAACAGCGTCTCCTTCAGCTTACCCTTCAGGAGCTTCATGAAGCAGTGCTCGTCTGTGTGAGTGTGGATACTGCTGTGGGGAGCAAACACAGCAAACTCAGTGTGTGTGTGTGTGTGTGTGTGTGTGTGTGTGCGTTTGTGTGTGAGCGTCTGTGAGTGTGTGTGTGTGTGTGTGTGTGTGTGAGTATGGACGCGGGAACTAGGGGTGCTGTTGGCGCTGCAGCACCCCCTTTGGGAAACTGTGATGACAATAAAATGATAGCTTATAAATATTTCTGGTTGTTGTTTCTGTTCCACGACATTTTGTATGTCACGTTTGGTGTGTGGGATGAAGAGATGGATCATTTTAGTTATTATTTAATTAAACATTATTTAATTTATCTTCAGTGTGTAGTATTAGCCAATCAGATGTGCCTTGACGCGCCTACGCAGCACACACACTCACGGCCCACAGACACGCAACTACTACGAGCAGGACAAGCTACTGTAGTTCCCGGTACCTTTGGTGTACCGAAATCATCGTAAGGTAGAGACACGGTGTCTACATCTCTGCGTCTTTTTCCTGCCGCCATGCAGGCCCAGATTTATATAAAGGATTGTTAAGCGTTTAAGAATGTCCCTCGGATAAGACAGATTTGCATAGTCTGTTACTTTGTGGCACTTAGGCCTTTTTTTGGCCGTTATGCGGTTTATGAACACTTAATCTACTTGTGGTTGTTTTAAAATAAACATTCCTGCGCGACAGAAATCCATGTAGCGACTGCAGCGCGCGCACATCTGAGCACACCGAAACGCTATTGAGCTATGAAAACATGACGAAACAAAAGTTTGTACATAATACAAATAAACGTATTTTTATTCATTATTTGCTTCTATTGTATTCCAATTTTTTGGCCTTCAAACACCTTAAAATGCACATATGTAGGTCCAAATTTCTCGGGGGAGCATGCCCCCGAACCCCCCTAAGCTGCCTAACGACCGACCCTGTTTTATAAACAAACGCCCCTGCCTGCATAAACTGGACTGTATGGCGTTCCGATCGGTTCTTTAATATGACTTTGCAACACGCGCTCGTCTCAATGAACGTGACGTCTGCGTCTTCCGAACGTCTCGTTAACCCTAACCCACACACTTATTCGTTCTTTATTATTTTTCCCCACTTATCTTCAATTGTATTTTATTAGCAATTACGTGATTTTACCTTGCTTATGTATAGCTTTTTATTCCAAATAGTAAATATTAATTTACACAAATGATCATGTTAAAATTTGTGTTTGCCATTGTTTCTTGTCAACATATCCACAGATAGCCTACTTATGAATAACTCATAAAAAAGCATGTATGTAGCCTACTATTCACCACTAGGAGTCTCTTGACCAATACAAAAGAACGTAGTTGTAAACATTTGGGCTGATTTAACTAACATATATAATATTTGTAATGTTTAATTTTAGAGTTGTAATATTTAGTTTTAGATTTTCGCCGAAGTTTGATTGACAGGCGGTCTGACAGTTATCATCAAAATTATACTTAAAAACAGATAGGCCTACACCTCAAGAGAAATGCGAGCACAGTTCATTATTATTATTTAGCCTAAATGTCTTTGCTTATACTAATAATAATAATAATTAGCCTATCATTTATATTATCAGCCCAAGGCTTCATATTTAGCTAGATTGGCCCACAGCTTTTATCCCAGTTGCAGTGAGACTGTTGAACGAGCATTCCTCCTATTTATACCCAGCCCGCCACACACACCACAATACTCTCTATACACAACTTTAATAGTTGGGAATGCATTGCTGTAGCCTACTATTTACTACATCTCACATATTGTTTATACGGACATTAATTGTTATGTCTCTGTCGACTGGTGATATAACGGATTGCACTTTATCGACTTTTTATTGCACTTATATTGTAGGATTATCTGATGTTATTTCGTTGTTATTTAAAGAATGACAAAAAATACAAATAAATAAAGAACAAACAATATTTAGAAGACGCTTTTATCCAAAAAAGGAACAAAGCAATTGGTCAAATGTCAGTCATAATAAAGGTTAGACAATAATAATACAGGGTTTTATTTGATTATCACAAACAAACACGAGATTTTGACGCATATCCAAGGGTTTGTGCGGAGTGGAGCGCGCACTGCATGGCACGGAGGCGCGGGCGCGAACACTTGTATTTTCCTATCAACAGTGGAAAGTAAACAACTTAAAATACTCATAATTTATGGTCATACAGAAAATAAAATAAAACAATCAGGCGCGCTTTCATGATCTCCGTGAACATGAGCGCGTCTAAAAAATGAACTGAAACAAAATAAAGCTTGAAATGTCCAACGAACAAATTCGAATCGAAAGCAAATACTGTCTGATTATGTAATCTGTGAACGGTGCATTTCTATAAAGGCGCATCTGCTTTACAGCGGAGATGGAGATGTGTTTGCAGCCGACACTGATTTACAAAATACTTGTTTATTAATAAAAAACAATTCAAATGCCTCGTTATTTTTTCAGACACATTTAGTATCATTAGCCTATAAACCACCTATAAATCACCTCTCTGTATGGTTCCAGAGATGGCTATTCTCATTCAGCACTGCGGGGAAAATAAATGTGGCATTAGAAAACCAGTAAAATAAATAAAATAAAAAATCCATATTAATTTGTGAATATTTTAAATGTTTAATACGGGTTATTAATCCGTGGGCACGATTTGTTAAACCGAGGGAACAGTTCTATTCTTCTATTTAAAGGATCTACAGAAACAGTGGTTGTGCGATCGAGTTGTCTGTTTTCTAGTTTAGTGCTGTAGCCTAGGCCTTTTAAAACTATAAAAAAATTAAAAACACAATAACAACCCCAACAATAAGCTATAAAAATGAAATAGCCTATATCAATTTTGTTTCTTCATATTTGTATCTTTGTAGGGGGCATTTGGCCCTCAAAATGTGGGTTAAACAAGAACACACACACACACAGACACACACAATATCCTATATATAAATATCCTATAAATCACAGACGCAGACGTCACGTTATAAGGCAGACGCGAGTGAGACGAGTGCATGTTGCAAAGTCATATTAAAGAACCGATCGCAATCGCTGGCGCACTGCACTGAGCAGTGCTGAGTAGCGTGTGCAGTGCGTGTTAGAGAAAATTATAATAAATGACTTCACTGCCACACGTGAATGACGTGTAACGTCTGACTTGACACTTCACTGCTACGCGTGATTTACGTGACGTCTGCGTTACGTCTGCGTCTTAAAATGAATGGAATAAATAGCAGAATAAAAAAAAAATTAAGACGTTGAGTGAGACGTTCATTGAGACGAGTGCGTGCTGCAAAGTCATATTAAAGAACCGATCGGAACGCCATAGAGGTCTCAACCAACTGACAGACAGAACTCCACCGCGCCCGCGCCACATGCATATCGCACTGTGAACGCATTCATGTGATTGGCTTATGAGTAAACAATCCCCCACGCGGGGTGCGTTCTTGTGATTGGCTAAACCAAGGGAGATATCTGATTGGTTGCTGATCATTCCCTGTTTAAAAAAAGGCATTTGTGTGTCGAGCCAAGTCAAGGGAGTCTCAAAATTCACACACAAATGCAGTGAAGTTCACAGACCGCAAGCAGTTTGTAAATCAATATATATTTGTGTGTGCATCAGAAATACACGTCTGAATCTTGCCCTGTGCATTTCTGAATCTTGAGCATTTGTGAATTTGTGAATTTTTTGTGAATTTGTGAATTTTGTATGCATTTGTGAATCTTCTGTGCTTTTAAAATTTTGTGTGTGCATTTGTGAATTTTGTGCGCATTTGTGTATCCTGTGTGTGTATTTATGAATCATGTGTGTGCATATGTGAATGTAGTGTGTGCATTTATCTTTATTGAGACTCTTTTAGCTCCATACCTCACTGCTACGCGTGATTTACGTGACGTCAGCGTGACGTCTGCATCACGTCTGCGTCTTAAAATGAATGGAATAAATAGCAGAATAATGACTTCCCGCGCGCCTGTGTGTGCGTGTGTGTGTGTGTGTGTGTGTGTGTGTGTGTGTGTGAGTGTCTGTGTGTGTGAGTGTCTGTGTGTGAATTTACCTTTTGAAATCTTTACTCCAGCACAGGAGCATCAGTCTGAACTTTCCTTTTTCCTCATACACCATATTCCTGGTGTAGCTGCACAGACACACTCTCGTCACTCAGGACTCACAAACGGAATTATGACAAACTAAGTAATATAATAATGAGATTAAAAAGTCAAAATTATTCAATAAAAAGTTTAAATTAAATTCCTCAGGTGGCGGTCAAAAATTACCCGATTTTTTTTATTTCAATGAAATTATTGTACTATATTTTAGTTCAATAACGTTTTTATATAATAGGTTATGTTAGGGGATTTTACTGTACTAAATTATATATGGAATAGTCAGACCTGGAAATGAACTGTGGTAAACTGTGGTAAACTGTGGTAAAAGCACAGACTGAAGCTTGGTTTCTTTCTAAAGATGATGGACAGATTATTGATGAAGTGGGAAAAAAAGTGAAATAAAAAAGGTATAGATATTTAAGTTTATTGTTATGAAAAATGCACAAAAATACTATTTTCAATTTTAATATGAAATATATATATATATATATCCAAAAACACGTTTTGCTCTAAAACCGTGAGAAAACCAAAGCAATAAATCTAAACGAGTTGTCTTCCAAATGTGAGGCTGATATCTGAGGAACTCTGAGGAATTTATCTTTATGTTAATTTCATTGGCACTTTTCAGTTGTGGTTTATATATATATATATATATATATATATATATATATATATATATATATATATATATATATATAAAGTATATAAAAAAATAATATATAAAAAAATATATAAAGTATATAAAACCTGATGATTATACGCCTCAATGCGTAATACTAGCAGAGCAGTGTCTAAACATTATTTAGTAATAAATGACTATAGTAAGTAATATAAGTAATATAGTTAATAACAATAATAATAATAATAATAATTACCTGTACGGCTCAAATTTGGCGAATTTCTTCCACTCCTCTTCTTTACTTTCATACGCTTCCATGATGCTCTGCACTTCCTCCACATTAACAGGGGCACTTTCAAAGAGTTTGCGCAGAGTTTTAATCAGATCGTCCAGAGTTTCTGGCTTGATTACCTCAGGCTTCTCCATCTTAGCGGTTCTTCTGCGGTTCGAGTCTCGCGGAGGCAGTTTTTATATCGAGGATTGATGGACGAAACCACTGCGCGCGAGAGGGGGGTCCGCGGACTATGGGATTAATATCCTGCCATGATTCAAAACTGAAAATAAAGTTCTGAAAGGTTGAAACTAAGTGTTCGAAAACTCAAAATCTTAAAAAAAAAGTTTTGCAAGATCGAAAAATAAGATTTGCAAGCTTGCAAAATGTAAAAAAATAAGAATATCTCTGCAAACATTATGTTGTTTTTGAGATTTCCTTCTTCAGAACTGCAAAACATTTTTTACGATGTTGTGCAATTTTTTTTTCAGAGTTTCAAATTTGTCAGTGTTCTCCCACTGTATAGTTTGTTTTCCAGATTTGAAACCTTGAAACCTGTGATCTGAAAACGGGTGTGCGAATAGGTGAAAAAAAGTTTTGAAACTCTGAAAACTGAGGTTCGAAAGGGCGAAACTTATTACATTACATTAAATTTGCACTCCTTTGCAGACTATTTTTTCAGAGCTGAGTTTACAACACCCACTTTGCGGAGATACGCGCACACAGTTGCGAGCTTGCGACTCGCGTGATTGTTGGCAGCGATGTCACGCAGCTCTGCTCTGAAACTCTGAAACTCAGACTGAGCGAAAATTAAGCTTCGCAACCTCGCAACTTAAAAAAAAAGCCTGGAGGGAGGGCCTTTCTGCTCTTGGCCAATGCTCTGCTGTCTGCTGACGTACAGTCCAATCACAAGTCGTATTTACTGGAAAGGTGGCTTCTAGTATATGATTCACCATGATTTACCATGACTTACCATGTTCCAGTATGAATCTAGCATGATTTACTATAGTTTACCATGACATACCAAGTTCTAGTATGATTCAGCATGATTTACTCTGTTCTATTATGGTTTACAACAATTGAACACATTCTAGTATAATTTAATATGATTCTAGCATGATTTACCATAGTTTACCATGATTTATCTTAGTTTACCTTGATTTACCATGTTACAGGATGATTTACCATGATACACCACATTCTAGAATGATTTACCAGGATTCTAGCATGATTCACCTTATTTACTATGATTTACCATGTTTCTAGCGTTATTTACCATGATTTACCACGTTGTTAGCAATTATGTGACGCATCAGAACAAATGAAGTGATAAACTCTGACAAAATATGATTGTGTTATAATAGTAATTGTTATGTAAGGAATTTTTAGTGTCTAAATATATGAATGCAAAAGCACATGTGAAAAGACTATTAAATTGTAGATTGTCCAGCAGAGGGCAGTAGAAGACCACTTATTGGCTCACTTTCATTTTTACAAGTCTTGATTTTTACCAGTATTTTAAGTGGTCTTCTACTGCCCCCTGCTGTCTCTTCATCATACTACTCCCTAATATTGTTATATAATTCATATTTAGACTTTATAAAATCATTATTTTATAAAATCACATTTTGTCAAAATTCATCTATTGGAGTATTACTATTGACAATTGTGTCACATTGAGAAATGGGAATCCTGAAAATGAAAGTAAAAAAAAATCAATTTAAGAGCAGCAGGATTATATTTGTAATCTTTTTATCAGCTTTCAGCATTGGCTAATAAACAAATGCTTAAAGCTATATATTTGTTATTATGACATACGTGTAATATGTGTGTAAGCATGCATAATGGAGTTAACATGGAGAAACCGGTTTGCTTTAGTGCAAAAAAATACTGGTAAAAATCAAGACTTGTAACATGCTGAATCATTCTAGAACTTGGTATATCATGGTAAACTATGGTAAATCATGCTAGATTCATGGTAAATCATACTGGAACATGGCAAGTCATGGTAAATCATGGTGAATCATATACTAGAACATAGTAAATAATTATAGGCCTACATCATCCTAAAAAAAGGTAAATCATGGTAATGAGAGGAAGAATTTGCACTCTGTACAGAAGCAATCGTCACGGTCAATCTGCCGGACGCATGCAAAGAACCAGTGCAGAAGCCACCTTTCCAGTAAATACGACTTGTGATTGGACTGTACGTCAGCAGACAGCAGAGCATTGGCCAAGAGCAGAAAGGCCCTCCCTCCAGGCTTTTTTTTAAAGTTGCGAGGTTGCGAAGCTTAATTTTCGCTCAGTCTGAGTTTAGAGTTTCAGAGCAGAGCTGCGTGACATCGCTGCCAACAATCACGCGAGTCGCAAGCTCGCAACTGTGTGCGCGTATCTCCGCAAAGTGGGTGTTGTAAACTCAGCTCTGAAAAAATAGTCTGCAAAGGAGTGCAAATTTAATGTAATGTAATAAGTTTCGCCCTTTCGAACCTCAGTTTTCAGAGTTTCAAAACTTTTTTTCACCTATTCGCACACCCGTTTTCAGATCACAGGTTTCAAGGTTTCAAATCTGGAAAACAAACTATACAGTGGGAGAACACTGACAAATTTGAAACTCTGAAAAAAAAATTGCACAACATCGTAAAAAATGTTTTGCAGTTCTGAAGAAGGAAATCTCAAAAACAACATAATGTTTGCAGAGATATTCTTATTTTTTTACATTTTGCAAGCTTGCAAATCTTATTTTTCGATCTTGCAAAACTTTTTTTTTAAGATTTTGAGTTTTCGAACACTTAGTTTCAACCTTTCAGAACTTTATTTTCAGTTTTGAATCATGGCAGGATATTAATCCCATAGCGGACCGAGCCCAGCTGCACTGCACTAGCCGTGTGTACACACACACTCGCGGACACCAGGGGCGAGTTAATACTCCAGCACTGCTGTAACACTCCAACATGACAGCAGATACAGATGTTCTTGTTTCTTTATCGATCTTTACCAATTGCCCACCCCCCTTTTACAGTGTGGATCGACACGCTTTTTTTATTCATTGAGTTAAACTTTCTACAAATCATGTTATTACAGTAACTTCATATTTACCGGTAGTTGTATCTCTAAAATGGTTCCTTCGCACATACAGTAAAAAGATAATAGCGTCATCATGGCAGTGGATCATTTATTTGATGGGAAAGGGTAGATTTGTCCACAACTCCAACTAAACTCTTCTGGGGAGCAAATGTCCTGCTAGAGGAATATCTGCCCTTGTGCTCGTGCTTTACCCCAGTACTGTCACTCGCCCGTATAAGGCCTCGCAGCTCTTCATCACAGACAGACACTAGCACACACTATGGGTTCACATAAGTTGGTAATGCAAGTATATTTTCTAATGTGGCATCTGTAGCTTTTTACTGTAATTACCTCACCAGCCCGCAGGGGTCAGCAGAGAGAAGATGCAAACTAGGTTAAAGGAGCACGGGACAGAGCATCAGCAATGCCATTATCCTTACCACTAATGTGTCCTGAACCGTTCCGGGACTCGAAGCTGAGATCCAAATGCAGCTTTAATTGGGCAATCCAAAGTACAGGCAATGGGTCACAACACAGGCAGTCCAAACAAACAAACAAACAAACAAACAAACAAACAAACAAACAAAACAAAAATCAAAACTAAACAGGCAGGGGTCAGAGGCAAGAGAGTGATCCACGGAACAGGAAAGACACCCAAAAACCAAGAGACAGGAAAACAGGGAAATGCTCAGATATGCAGTGTGACACTAAACTGTGCAGTTTATTTTGTTTATTTGTTTATTTATAAGGATCCCATTATCTGAATGTCTCCCCGGGGTCCATTCTACAAAATTACATTACAACAACAACATTTCGATCATCACAGTTAACACACATATACACATTTAATATATTTACATACATACACAAACACACACTCGTACATACAATCTAATTTCGATTCATAACAAGACGAAACATAAATACAAATTCATTTACAATGACCTTCATCAAAACATATAAGAACCTAAACACACAACACCTTAGACTTCTGTTAAAGGATAATTCCGGTATTTAACACCTTGAGTCTATATTGTAGTTTGTTTTGGATGAACAAGAGTGGTGGATTTTTTTGACAATGGTTCCTCTCTCGAGTTTTTGACTATAAAAGAATTGGCCATGGACCCATTTAACATTGGAGTCAATGGGCATGTCCGAAAATGTCATTAAAACAGCCAATAATGTTAGTTTACAAAACTGTTAAACTCACCGAGTGATTAGTGATGTTCGTTGATGATTATAAACAATATATCGTCGCAATATATGATGCATCTCCTCCATCCTCCCAACACCACGAGGATGGTCTCTTCTCTCCATCCTCCCCAACACCACCAGGATGGTCCCTTCCCTCCATCCTCCCCAACACCACCAGGATGGTCTCTTCCCTCCATCCTCCCCAACACCACCAGGATGGTCCCTTCCCCTCCATCCTCCCCAACACCACCAGGATGGTCCCTTCCCTCCATCCTCCCCAACACCACCAGGATGGTCACTTCCCTCCATCCTCCCCAACACCACCAGGATGGTCCCTTCCCTCCATCCTCCCCAACACCACCAGGATGGTCCCTTCCCGTCCATCCTCCCCAACACCACCAGGATGGTCTCTTCCCTCCATCCTCCCCAACACCACTAGGATGGTCCCTTCCCCTCCATCCTCCCCAACACCACCAGGATGGTCCCTTCCCCTCCATCCTCCCCAACACCACCAGGATGGTCTCTTCCCTCCATCCTCCCAACACCACCAGGATGGTCCCTTCCCTCCATCCTCCCCAACACCACCAGGATGGTCCCTTTCCTCCATCCTCCCAACACCACCAGGATGGTCTCTTCCCTCCATCCTCCCCAACACCACCAGGATGGTCCCTTCCCTCCATCCTCCCCAACACCACCAGGATGGTCCCTTCCCTCCATCCTCCCAACACCACCAGGATGGTCTCTTCCCTCCATCCTCCCCAACACCACCAGGATGGTCTCTTCCCTCCATCATCCCCAACACCACCAGGATGGTCCCTTCCCCTCCATCCTCCCCAACACCACCAGGATGGTCTCTTCCCTCCATCATCCCCAACACCACCAGGATGGTCCCTTCCCTCCATCCTCCCAACACCACCAGGATGGTCTCTTCTCTCCATCCTCCCCAACACCACCAGGATGGTCCCTTCCCTCCATCCTCCCCAACACCACCAGGATGGTCTCTTCCCTCCATCCTCCCCAACACCACCAGAATGGTCTCTTCCCTCCATCCTCCCAACACCACCAGGATGGTCCCTTCCCCTCCATCCTCCCCAACACCACCAGGATGGTCTCTTCCCTCCATCCTCCCAACACCACCAGGATGGTCCCTTCCCTCCATCCTCCCAACACCACCAGGATGGTCCCTTCCCTCCATCCTCCCAACACCACCAGGATGGTCCCTTCCCCTCCATCCTCCCCAACACCACCAGGATGGTCCCTTCCCTCCATCCTCCCCAACACCACCAGGATGCTCCCTTCCCCTCCATCCTCCCAACACCACCAGGATGGTCCCTTCCCCTCCATCCTCCCCAACACCACCAGGATGGTCCCTTCCCCTCCATCCTCCCCAACACCACCAGGATGGTCCCTTCCCTCCATCCTCCCCAACACCACCAGGATGCTCCCTTCCCCTCCATCCTCCCAACACCACCAGGATGGTCCCTTCCCCTCCATCCTCCCCAACACCACCAGGATGGTCCCTTCCCCTCCATCCTCCCAACACCACCAGGATGGTCCCTTCCCCTCCATCCTCCCCAATACCACCAGGATGGTCCCTTCCCCTCCATCCTCCCCAACACCACCAGGATGGTCCCTTCCCCTCCATCCTCCCAACACCACCAGGATGGTCCCTTCCCCTCCATCCTCCCCAACACCACCAGGATGGTCTCTTCCCTCCATCCTCCCAACACCACCAGGATGGTCCCTTCCCCTCCATCCTCCCCAACACCACCAGGATGGTCCCTTCCCCTCCATCCTCCCCAACACCACCAGGATGGTCCCTTCCCTCCATCCTCCCCAACACCACCAGGATGCTCCCTTCCCTCCATCCTCCCCAACACCACCAGGATGGTCCCTTCCCCTCCATCCTCCCCAATACCACCAGGATGGTCCCTTCCCCTCCATCCTCCCCAACACCACCAGGATGGTCCCTTCCCCTCCATCCTCCCCAACACCACCAGGATGGTCCCTTCCCTCCATCTTCCCCAACACCACCAGGATGTTGTGTGAGAGTGTGAGTGTGTGTGTGTGTGTGTGTGTGTGTGTGTGTGTGTGTGTGTGTGTGTGAGTGTGTGTGTGTGTGTGTGTGTGTGTGTGTGTGTGTGTGGGCTGCACGCCTTTATCTGCACATCTCACTGATGCTGTTTTCCAAAGAATCAAATACAGTTGGAAACAACGTAGACCGTTAATAACACAAACTCTTAACAATTGTTTTTAATTAGTATTTAAACATTCTCTATGATAATTTTTTTTTTGTAAAAAATATTTTAATAACGCGGTTATAGAGTTGTTCTGACGGTGTCCAACTATAACCGTAGGTCTCACGGTTATATAATAACTCACACCCTTATTTGTTAGTATAAGAATGCTGGCAATGCCGCTGACGTCACTGGCGAAGGTATATAGGCAGGTCCAATTCACAGGAAAATTAGTCATTTTAATGGCATGGGTTACGCTTTTGAGCCTGTGAGTGACAGGCCAGTATATGACTACACATTTACCAACTAAAAAGTAAAAAAAGTAAAAAAAGTTTCAGTCTGGACTTAACCCTCACCAGTGAACGGAGGAGCAATACCGTGCCAGTGACGTAGTCGATTGTTGAAATCCAACATGGCGGCGCCCGTGCAACGACAACAACATTTTTTTAAATTTTTTTTATTAAGAATTGTTTTTATTATGCAAATGCAAAGAAAAAACAGAGAGGCAGGGCAACAAACAACCTGGTCAACCTGGTTTTCCATACAAGTCCATCCAAGTATTAAACAATATCCTCTGTGCAATTGGGGAGAAAAAGAATACATACAAATATGTAATCATATATTCAACAAATACTGCCATTTTAATAATTGTACCAATGAGAATAAATAGAATATATCTGTTATATCACCTTTACTCAAATTCCAGCTCAGTTCATCTTTAAAGTTAAACACAACAAGTCTCCTGCAGTCCATGCCCAGAGCCAGGGAGCTTTGGAACGTCTTCATCAAACTATAAAACCCTTGCTTCGTGCACACTGTACAGAACTGTCCATAAATTATGCCATGTATGTTATCACTCCCGTGATCTAAGCAAAGTTGAAGGCACTCCAGCAGTGAGGTCAGTGTTGACCGCTGCTCCGGTCATCTTGTGGCCTTAGCTCTGTGGAGGGGGGAGGAGAGGAGGTAGTTAGGGTTTCGGATGAGGTCTTACAAGGTCGGTTGAAAAACTCCCAGACTTTGCAAAACCTTGGGGTTTAGGTAGATCATTTAGACTCTGAGAAACGTGATGAATTGGTCGCTCTTATCAGAAACTGTTTTGTTTTCTGACACTCCATCGCAAACCCACTTAATTGAGCATGACATAGACATCGGAGATGCTAAGTGGGAATTTTATGGATTTTACGTTTGCCAAAACTCATGGTTTGTCTCTCGTCTCTTGTGAATCTCATGTGGCAGTCGCTGCGCTAGATGGGCGCCCCCTGGGGACGAGAGAAGTACAGTACATCACACAACCCCTTACTCTCAACATTGAATCACAGCTCACAGAGATTATACAATTCTTCACGATCAACTCACCTCTTCATACAGTGGTATTAGGATTTCCTTGGCTGGAGAGTCACAACCCACATATTTCCTGGTCTGAGAGGAGGGTTCTCCAGTGGTCTCACTTCTGCCAGAACAACTGCTTTCCCGCTGTCCAAGGTCCTGAAACGAATCATGCAACAGCTAAGGAACCCGATCTTCAAGACTTACCTGCAGTTGATCAGGATTTAGCCCTGGCATTCAGTGAGAGTGAAGCTTCTCAATTACCACCACATCGTGCGGGCGACTGTGCTATTGAACTTCTCCCTGGGGCCGTGCCACCGCGCGGAAGGGTTTACCCACTATCTCAACCCGAAACTGAATCCATACATCGACGAACAGCTCGCCAAGGGGTTCATCACCACCTCTACCTCCCCCGCTTCTGCTGGATTCTTTTTCGTTCAGAAGAAGGACGGTGGTCTCCGGCCATGCATTGATTTCCGAGGTTTAAATGAAGTGACTGTTAAGTCTCGATACCCTTTGCCGTTAGTCGCTGCTGCTCTGGAGATGCTCCGCACGGCCCGGTACTTTACTAAGCTGGATTTACGTAATGCTTACAACCTCATACGCAAAGGTGACGAATGGAAGACGGCCTTTTCCACGACTTCCGGCCACTATGAATATCGGGTAATGCCATTCGGACTTTCCAATAGTCCCTCCGTGTTCCAGGCTTTCGTCAATGAGATTTTCCGAGACATGCTCAATCGAACAGTCATAGGCTATATCGACGACATCTTGATCTATTCTGAGACCCTCGAGGCGCACGTCAGGGATGTTCGAGCTGTTCTCCAGCGCTTAATCGAGAGCCAGCTATATGCCAAGATCCAGAAGTGCGAGTTTCATCAGACCCGAATCGCTTTCCTGAGCTTCATTATCAGCGCAGAGGGTTTTTATGGATGACAGCAAGGTCAGAGCGGTGATTGACTGATTGACCTTCGTCAGTAAAGGAGTTACAGCGCTTTCTGGGGTTTGCGAATTTTTACCGCAGATTTATACGGAATTTCAGTATTATCGTGGCCCCGCTCACATCCCTTCTCCAGGAGGGGGGAAGCGGTTCAGATGGTCTCCTGACTGCACCTCGGCTTTTGAACAGTTGAAGGAGCGGTTTACCACCGCACCCACCCTTCATCACGCCGATCCTGAGAGCGAGTTTATCATTGAGGTGGACACTTCAAGCACAGGAGTGGGTGCAATTCTCCCTCAACGCCACGGCAGTCCGGCAAAGATGTTCCCCTGTGCGTTCCATTCCCGTAAACGTAACTCTGCTGAACGCAATTATGATGTGGGCGATCGTGAGCTCCTGGCAATGAAGACAGCCTTTGGAGAGTGGAGGCACTGGTTGGAGGGCGCACGTCAACCATTCACTGTCCTCACAGATCACAAAAATCTGGAGTACACCAAATCCGCTAAGCGTTTGAACGCTCGCCACGCTCGCTGGTCTTTATTTTTCTCCAGATTTAACTTCAAGATCACTTACAGACCGGGATCTAAGAATGGAAAGGCTGACGCTCTGTCCCGTCAGTCTGATAGTCCTAACGAGCCCTTCAAGCCAGAGCCCATTCTTGCTCATAGCCTTATTGTAGCACCCGTGCAGTGGGACATAATCACTGAGGTCACTGCTTCACACCAAGAACACCGTGCTCCGGCTGAATGCCCTGCGGACCGCCTCTGTGTCCCTCTCGAACTCCGCAACCGTGTTCTTCAATGGGTCACTGCTCCCCCAGCGCTGGGCATCCTGGTATTTCTGCTACCTATCAACTAGTCTCCAACCGCTTCTGGTGGCCGTCTCTGAAATACGAGATCATCACTTTCATCCATCAATGTGTCATCTGCAATACTGTCAAGTCATCTCACCTGAAACCTGCCGGTTTATTACAACCTCTGCCTGTTCCTCAGCGTCCCTGGTGGTCCCATATCCCATATCTGAGAAATATTTTGTTCTGGCAGCTTGAACTGCATGCTGGTAACTGCTGAGCGTCTGTTAGCATTTCATAGGAAACCTGCAGTTTGTCTCTTCTTCCATTTGCGTTCAGCTTTCCTGCAGGCCTTTCTTAGAGCACGCGTTTCGTTATTAAACCAAGGCTGAGACCGAAGTTTCGGCCTTTTAAGCCTGAGCGGAGCAACATCATTCATAATATTTGAACATATAGAATTGAAAATGTCAGTTAACTCTTCCGTATCTAAACAGGGCCCAGAAGCCTCAATGAGAGAAGAGACTGGGCTAGATGCATATGCTTCAGCAAAAAGATTTGTTGTCTCCTCATTTACAGGTCTAAAGTCACAATCAACAGGTTGGTCTTTAGGTTTGATAGCAGGCAAATCAAAAGTAAAAAACCAGATCTATGGTCAGATATACAGTTGTCTTCTATGGTCACACTACTAAGAGACTGACCCAGAGATAGACTTCGGTCAAGAGTGTGACCATGCCTGTGTGTGACATCACAAACTGATTGTGTTTAGTTAAAAGAGTCAACAAGTTCAGAGAACTGCTTTACAAGTGGGTTAGATGGGCAGCACACATGAATATTCAAATCCCCAATGATTAGAAGATGGTCAGTGGTCGGGACAATAAGAGAAAGAAAGTCTGAAAAGTCCTGAATAAAATCCTTATTGTGTTTAGGAGGGCGGTAAATAAGTGCACAGTAAACAGGACAAGTCAGTTCCAGCGTAACCAGTTGCAGTTCAAAGCTTGGATATTTCTCTACTTGTAGTAAGGTACATTTAAAACTGTCTTTGAAGAGTGTGGCCACGCCCCCACCTCGACCGCTGGATCTTGGGGTTTAAAATATTGTAGTTCGAAGGCAGCAACTCGGACAGACAATAAGTATCTGCCGGGTCGAGCCAAGGCTCAGTTAAAAACAAAAAATCAAATTTTTTTGATGTAATAAAATCTTCCAACTCCAAGTCAGGTCATAGCTACTTATGAACTGTGTCACGCAACCAGATATCCGGATATCCGGACCATAACTTCAAAATCAGTAGTTAAAGCGTTAACTCAATTTATTTCAACATTTGGGATTCCAGAAATCATCCAGTCAGATCTGGGCCCAGTGGCAGAAACATGGCCATGATGTGGAGACAGTGTCTTAAGAACTTGTACAGCTAGCAGTTAGTTAGGGGGAATCAGTCTTAGATTACACCAATCTACATTCTTCTGTCACTGACTTGAAAAATATATGAATGTTCTTAAAGGACAAAAACTTGTAAGACTAGCCTTAGCAGTTTCTGCAACCGGCCCCAGGGGTCTACCTTTACCTCCCATTATTTGCTCAGGTTCTCAAACAGCTTAAAGATGAACTGAAAATAATCAACCTTGATGACGTGTTGTTTATGACAGTTAAAAGTAAATTACACTCAAAAAAAATTATTACAAATATCAATATAGCTTTTTTTTAGGCAACACAAAAGTGTTAGTAGGGGTGTGCCCTGATTAGCTACTTGCTCTACGTTTATTTATAAAGAACAGCAAGACAACTAGCAGTGAATGTGCTTTCCATTAAATGAATGGCGAACCGCATGGTGACGGAAAAAGTAAAGAGAACTTGTCTTGTTGTTTTGACATATTAAGTCGTTATTTCAACATAATATCTGTTATTTCGACATAATAAAGCGACATTCTGCATTAAGCGTTCTTATAATGGTTTTCTATGGGTGGAAAAATCCATCCAGCAACATCTACATGCTTCCAAAAAAATAAACTGTCCAGATCAGCAGCAGATCCAGTTGCCCGGTGTCTTCCTTCAGCTACACAACACAACGCAGATCGTAATAGTGGCCAGAATTGGGCCGGTTACATCGACAACAAACCAAAGTTTTTCTTGTTGCGTGTGCTCGCTATTAGACTGACAGCTGACTCGGTGGTTGCTCAGCAACATAAACCCCCCGCAAACTATTATTTCAGGAGATCGGGTATTAGCAGTGCGCCGCTCGAACCTGAAAAACGTGTTAGGTGTGATCCGGGCCTAAGTCGTTATTTCCACATAATATCTGTTATTTCGACATAATAAAGCGACATTCTGCATTAAGCGTTCTTATACTGGTTTTCTATGGGAGGAAAAGCCTTATTTATTATGATTTTGATACATTTTTAATTTTTAAACTTGATAAATGTCGCAGATATGTTTTACTAGCCCACACAAATGCCTTTCAACTTATGTGTGTGTGCAAAATTCAGAATTAAATGAATGTGCAGCAATTTGTACAAATAGAGAGTCTGTAGGCCTACTGTGTTGTAGATTAAAGAAGCGCATTTAGTTTCGTATTTGTTAAAATATAATAATGTTATTTTCCCCATCTATGTTGATTATGAAAAGTGAACAGCATGAGTAAGATAGGATGAGCAATATATCAAGGAGACGGAGTGGTCAGACATGACTTTGACCACTTCATTAAGTTTTGCTGTGTAGAAAGCCTTTCTTTTCGTTTTGTATAAATTGTATCTTAATTTTAATACATCTTTCATCAACCAATTGCCTGGATTTAATCTATAGAAAGCTTGAAATGTCTTTAAACGTAAACGGAGATGCGATCTCCAACTTCCGCAGACACCGACACAGAAATCACTCGTTTATTAATAAACATCAATGCACCGGATTTACAAATGCACATCTTGCTTGTTGCACGCACACATAGGTGTGACAATCAGCGGCTGGAGTGCCCGCATGAGCCACTGGAGGGCACTCTCTTCCTGTGTTATTTTCCACCATGGACTCATTATTGTTTAATTATGTTCAGTTGTGTTTGATTACCTGTTATTGAGTTCCTTATTTAAACCTGAGTTTTCCCTGTGTCCTTTGCGAAGTCTTGTTACACTATAAGCGTACATCTCCGAGCATTATTCCCTGTTTTAGTATTCCGTGTTTCCCTGGACTCTTGACCCTTGCCTGTTATCTGGACCGTTTATGAACCTGTGCTGCCTGCCTCGACCTAAGCCTGTTTTGACCACGAGTTACCGGATTGCCCTTCGTTGAACTGTCTGTTTGAGTGTATGTCTGCTTCAACTGCTTGTGTGTCAAGTTTAAATAAAGTGCTGCATATGGATCCGACCGCCTCATTCCGTACGTTACAATAGGCTATTGTGTCGAAATAACGAGATATTATGTTGAAATAACATTAATAATAAATCTTTAAGAATATTTGATTGAATGCTGAATGTTGTGCTTGTTCAATTTAATAAAATTATAACTTTAATTGTGATAATTAAAATGATTGAATATTAAGTATTGAGTGGCCAAGTTTTGCTAATTTATTAATAGAAGTCTATTTATATATATATAATATAGGCTATATGTGAGTGTGTGTGCGTGCGTGCGCGTGTGTGAGTGTGTGTGTGCGTGCGTGCGCGTGTGTGAGTGTGTGTGTGTGTGTGTGTGCGTGCGTGCGTGCGTGCGTGTGAGTGTGAGAGTGTGTGTGTGTGAGTGTGTGTGTGTGTGTTTGTGTGTTTGTGTGTGTGTGTGTGTGTGAGTGTGAGTGTGAGTGTGTGTGTGTGTGTGCGTGCGTGTGAGTGTGAGTGTGAGTGTGAGTGTGTGTGCGTGTGCGTGTGCGAGTGTGAGTGAGTGTGAGTGTGTGTGTGTGTGTATGTGTGTGTGTGTGTGTGTGTGGGCTGCACGCCTTTATCTGCACATCTCACTGATGCTGTTTTCCAAAGAATCAAATACAGTTGGAAACGACGTAGACCGTTAATAACACAAACTCTTAACAATTGTTTTTAATTAGTATTTAAACATTTTCTATGATAAAAAATGTTGTAAAAAATATTTTAATAACGCGGTTATAGAGTTGTTCTGACGGTGTCCAACTATAACCGTAGGTCTCACGGTTATATAATAACTCAAACCCTTATTTGTTAGTATAAGAATGCTGGCAGTTTCGCTGACGTCACTGGCGAAGGTATATAGGCAGGTCCAATTCACAGGAAAATTAGTCATTTTAATGGCATGGGTTACGCTTTTGAGCCTGTGAGTGACAGGCCAGTATATGACTACACATTTACCAACTAAAAAGTAAAAAAAGTAAAAAAAAGTTTCAGTCGGTTGGACTTAACCCTCACCAGTGAACGGAGGAGCAATACCGTGCCAGTGACGTAGCCGATTGTTGAAATCCAAAGAGAGGCAGGACAACAAACAACCTGGTTTTCCATACAAGTCCATCCAAGTATTAAACAATATCTGTTGTGAATTAATTAGAATAAAAATGTTTAATTCATTATCTTTAATAATAACAGAAACAGTTTTGTCATTTACAAGGTTGTTCAGCTTTAAGAAAAGTCTACCCATGATGCATAGTGGGCAAGAGCGCGCATATAGAAGAAGAGATGTAAGAAAAGTGATTGACTTCATGTGTGTGCGCTGTATCAATGTGGAATCCTGTTCGTGAACTTCAGTAAACAGTTCGTTTTACTTTAAATCAAGTCGTCAGTGGTCATTACTGCTTGTTAAGGAAGAAAAGATACGACGATACGACAATCTTTGGTGCCGAAACCCGGGATAACTTGCAGGCAACATCCGAAATGGCGGAGCGACTTGAGAGAGCTGTACGCGGACTATGTGAACTGTTAGCCCTGTTATCTGCAAAAGAGGAAACGCTGCTGAAGTTAGATAGCGAAACAGAGGAGTGTACAGAAATTGATGATTTGGAAAATGAAGTTGTTGATGCGGAGGAGTGGAGAGAGCGAGTCGTCAGCGCGAGATGCAGAGAATCCGGGAACGCACTAACAGCGGGCCGGGTGACGCAGCGCCGGTGCAGCGCGGACAGTTCAGTTACCCAAGTTAATTATCAGCAAGTTCAGCGGTGAAATTAGCTTGTGGCAAGACTTTTGGAATCAGTTTGAAACCGCTATTCACAGAAACGACGCGCTGAGCAAAACAGAGAAGTTGAATTACTTAAAGACATGTAACCGGCGCTGCTGTTGACAGACGGCAATTACGATCACGCGATCGATCTGCTTCAGAACCGGTTCGGAAGAAAGGATCTGCTCATTAATGCGCATATGACCAAGTTGTTGAATCTCTGCCCAGTAAAGAAATGCCACGATGTCAGTGCTCTGAGTCAACTTTATGATGAATGTGAAGTACAGTTCTACCAGAAAGACTCGGGAGATGAATTGATATAACAGCGTATATTTATTAACAGCCCAGCAAGCATGAATTTATAAAGTTCTTTGGTGTAGGCCCCGTCCTTAGAGAGCAATGCGAGGGTAGCGGAATCTGCATATCCTGCCTGAAGACGAAGGCAGGGGCGCAGCCGACCCCCCCTGGAGGTTAAGGAAGGGACTATCCTGGTGGTGGTTGGGGAGGATGGAGGTACTTGGCAGCGTCAGCATCTGCGAACTCAGACGAATGTAAGTACCGATCTTTTATACTGTGAGTGTTAGCACATGATTGGTTAGGAGAGAAGTAATACGTGGCACGCTGATTGAGTCTTCCTGGCAGAACCTACGCTAAAGCTGTCATATCCGTGTAGAGTCGCTGGGTGTCGCATCAGAGGCGTACGGCAGCCGGCTGTGCCCCGTTCTGCTACAGACGATCCCAGACCACATTGCTGTCCAGAACAGTCGCCAGAGAGGAACCAGTGATGAATGGAAGGTCTCAGAAGTTATGGAATTTCTACAGAAAGAGATTCTGAGTAGAGAAAGAGCCTTGCAACTGATTAAGCCAGGCCATTCCAAAGACAGCCAGAGCTATCACAAACCATTTAAAAGACCAGGCACACCAATGGAAATGAAGCAGAAAAAGCATCACATGCCGTCAGAACTGCAAACCGCCAGTCAAAGAACACAGAACTGTCTTTTCTGTGACAGTGCAGCTCACAAAACAGAACTGTGTCCAGGAACTGATATTGCTGCACGAAAAGGAAAATTGATGAAACTGAGACGATGCTTTGTTTGTCTTGGGCCGAAGCACATCGCAAGATACTGTAAGGCCAAGGTGTGCTGTAATGTGTGTGTCGGTAGACATCATAGTGCTGTGTGTGAGAAAGCAGAAACAAACACTTCAGACACTGATGACAAAGATGATGTAGTTTCTTCATTTACTTCACATTCTGTTAAGATGCAGCCCATAAACAGACCCCATAACATGAAATCATTGTTGAGCCACAACATTGTCAACATACCAGAGTTTGACATGCGCTGCGCTGATTTCTAAAGACTGCTGCACAGCGGCGGCGACTAGCGTCTTGAGCTCAAATAACGCTTCACGAGTTCACACATTTGAAGGGGTAAAGTTTAATGCGTATTGGGCGTGCTGTCCGGAGGGAGGGCTCCGAGCTCAGAGTTCGGCCCGAACCCAGAGTTGTTACGGCATCCAGTCTCCCTGGTTCCCCCATCTCACAGCCACGAGCGCCCTCACCAGAGTTCTAGCGCAGTTCATACTTCCCCATTAGTATGCATCATTTGTGAAGTTATTGCCTTTCACCTGTTCTGCATCAGTGCTCATTGCTCAGCCTTTATCTGCCTCGTTTACGGAGTGCTCCTTGCGAAGTATTGCCTCTCTATGTGTGCATGTCCGAGCCGTTACTCAATACCCTGTTTTCCTGTGTTACTGACCCTCGCTTATCTGCTTTATCTGATTGTCTGCAGCCTGCCTTTCGACCTACTGCCTGATCCTGACCCTGTTTCTCAGCCGCCTGCCTAGACCTCTCGCCTGTCCTTGGATTCCGTTTGCTCGCCGCCTGCCCTCGACTTCCAGCCTGGTCTCACTCTCCTCGGCGTGTCCCATTCAAGAATTCCTAAGTTTCTCTTTACCTGCCTTTGTTAAATAAAAGTTGTTGCACATGGATCTGCCTGCTGACTCGTTACAGAATACTTCGCCAGAAGCCTCAATGAGAGAAGAGACTGGGCTAGATGCATATGCTTCAGCAAAAAGATTTGTTGTCTCCTCATTTACAGGTCTAAAGTCACAATCAACAGGTTGGTCTTTAGGTATGATAGCAGGCAAATCAAAAGTAAAAAACCAGATCTATGGTCAGATATACAGTTGTCTTCTATGGTCACACTACTAAGAGACTGACCCAGAGATAGACTTCGGTCAAGAGTGTGACCATGCCTGTGTGTGACATCACAAACTGATTGTGTTAAGTTAAAAGAGTCAACAAGTTCAGAGAACTGCTTTACAAGTGGGTTAGATGGGCAGCACACATGAATATTCAAATCCCCAATGATTAGAAGATGGTCAGTGGTCGGGACAATAAGAGAAAGAAAGTCTGAAAAGTCCTGAATAAAATCCTTATTGTGTTTAGGAGGGCGGTAAATAAGTGCACAGTAAACAGGACAAGTCAGTTCCAGCGTAACCAGTTGCAGTTCAAAGCTTGGATATTTCTCTACTTGTAGTAAGGTACATTTAAAACTGTCTTTGAAGAGTGTGGCCACGCCCCCACCTCGACCGCTGGATCTTGGGGTTTAAAATATTGTAGTTCGAAGGCAGCAACTCGGACAGACAATAAGTATCTGCCGGGTCGAGCCAAGGCTCAGTTAAAAACAAAAAATCCAATTTTTTTGATGTAATAAAATCTTCCAACTCCAAGTCAGGTCATAGCTACTTATGAACTGTGTCACGCAACCAGATATCCGGATATCCGGACCATAACTTCAAAATCAGTAGTTAAAGCGTTAACTCAATTTATTTCAACATTTGGGATTCCAGAAATCATCCAGTCAGATCTGGGCCCAGTGGCAGAAACATGGCCATGATGTGGAGACTGTGTCTTAAGAACTTGTACGAACAGCTAGCAGTTAGTTAGGGGGAATCAGTCTTAGATTACACCAATCTACATTCTTCTGTCACTGACTTGAAAAATATATGAATGTTCTTAAAGGTGAACTAAGTAACTTTTTTACCTTAACTGATCAACTTCGGAGTCACTGGAATGGTTATATTACTTATTTTGGGTTGAATGGTGGTGGTTTCGCACCCCCCTGGTGCCCGTGAGCGGAAAAACAGCGTTTGCAACTTTGGGCCGGCGGCCTCTTCGTCTGGAAGTATCGTGTGATCCCAAGTCTCGCGAGGTAAAGAATTGCTTTACTGCAAAAATAAA
>JARPMJ010004004.1:40000-83292 GCA_033366665.1 Phoxinus dragarum
AGACTAAGTGACTACAATTCATATATATAACTATACCACAAAAGTGTAGTCCGAGCTTGTGCTTTGTTCTCGTCATTTTGAAGACGATTGCTTTTTAAATGCAATCAAACTTGGATTCGCGAGCCGGCTGATATTGAAGGAAGGTTCAGTTCCAAGTGTATTTGCATCAGCTTCCTCCTCCGTATCACTGTAAGTGTTATTAATAATTTTTGCTTTTATATTTTATGTAGCATGCTTAATAATTATTTTGTTTGTTGTGTAAGCACCGTTTAGCTTCTAGGTCTTCAATGGCAATTGTATTGAGATATGTGAAGTGTTTGTCGTTGTTTTCGGAGTTGTCTTAAAGAATAGAATACCTCGTAGTAACGTAACTGCATTTTTTTTTTTGTAAAAACGTTATGTTTATGCATCGGGCTAACGCAGACAAAGACTGATTGTGCTTTTACAATATGAACTCTGGGCTATGCTCGCTAACATAACATTAAATTATTTATCTTATTTTTCGTTTTTTACTACAAACTATAAAGCAGTGGACTATAATCATTATTATAATACAATTTAATTGATAAAAGCATCATTGTACTCCGTGTTAAACAATAAGTATTATCTCTGTAAACACTGCTGGGTCATCTGACCAATCACAGATTAGCGTCGCGCAGAGGAGGGGTTTGAAAAACGAGTCGTTTGAACGATTCATTTGGGAGTCGGTGAGCAAATCAGGTAAAAATAAATGCATATTATACGAAAACAAAAGTGTTTTTTGTCATTGCATGCATGTAAAACTGTTGTTGGGGACTCCCACAACAACATTAGGAACATTTTAAATGTCATAATAGGTGCCCTTTAAGGAAGGGACCATCCTGGTGGTGGTTGGGGAGGATGGAGGTACTTGGCAGCGTCAGCATCTGCGAACTCAGACGAATGTAAGTACCGATCTTTTATACTGTGAGTGTTAGCACATGATTGGTTAGGAGAGAAGTAATACGTGGCACGCTGATTGAGTCTTCCTGGCAGAACCTACGCTAAAGCTGTCATATCCGTGTAGAGTCGCTGGGTGTCGCATCAGAGGCGTACGGCAGCCGGCTGTGCCCCGTTCTGCTACAGACGATCCCAGACCACATTGCTGTCCAGAACAGTCGCCAGAGAGGAACCAGTGATGAATGGAAGGTCTCAGAAGTTATGGAATTTCTACAGAAAGAGATTCTGAGCAGAGAAAGAGCCTTGCAACTGATTAAGCCAGGCCTTTCCAAAGACAGCCAGAGCTATCACAAACCATTTAAAAGACCAGGCACACCAATGGAAATGAAGCAGAAAAAGCATCACATGCCGTCAGAACTGCAAACCGCCAGTCAAAGAACACAGAACTGTCTTTTCTGTGACAGTGCAGCTCACAAAACAGAACTGTGTCCAGGAACTGATATTGCTGCACGAAAAGGAAAATTGATGAAACTGAGACGATGCTTTGTTTGTCTTGGGCCGAAGCACATCGCAAGATACTGTAAGGCCAAGGTGTGCTGTAATGTGTGTGTCGGTAGACATCATAGTGCTGTGTGTGAGAAAGCAGAAACAAACACTTCAGACACTGATGACAAAGATGATGTAGTTTCTTCATTTACTTCACATTCTGTTAAGATGCAGCCCATAAACAGACCCCATAACATGAAATCATTGTTGAGCCACAACATTGTCAACATACCAGAGTTTGACATGCGCTGCGCTGATTTCTAAAGATGGCGGCAACTAGCGTCTTGAGCTCAAATAACGCTTCACGAGTTCACACTTACATATAATTTGAAGGGGTAAAGTTTAATGCGTATTGGGCGTGCTGTCCGGAGGGAGGCTCCGAGCTCAGAGTTCGGCCCGAACCCAGAGTCCTCCCCCCGTGTGTAAGTGTCTAGGACTAGAAGTGTGGAGAAGGGGTGGTGGAGGGATGCTGCAAAAACTGTCAATGGGATGAGGTGAGTCTGCTGAGTGTATATACTCCTCTTACCATTGATTGCTGAGTGCTCTCCACTTGTGTTAATTATCTGAACGTGCTCCTCCCGAACCTTGTTAATAAAACATCATTAAGAGAGAGCTTACGAATGGTCCAGACCAACCTTACGAAAGTGTGACTTACAGAAGATATACTTAGCGTACCAACGTGTCGGGAATCGTGCCATAACGTTAAGAGAGAGGTTAAGAACTACTTAGCGATAAGAACGTTTTGGGGAGTGTCAGATTTGAACTCTATCTTATTGAAACCCTTGGTCATAGGAAGTCCTCTAAATTATGCCATGTATGTTATCACTCCCGTGATCGAAGCAAAGTTGAAGGCACTCCAGCAGTGCGGTCAGTGTTGACCGCTGCTCCGGTCATCTTGTGGCCTTAGCTCTGTGGAGGGGGGAGGAGAGGAGGTAGTTAGGGTTTCGGATGAGGTCTTACAAGGTCGGTTGAAAAATTCCCAGACTTTGCAAAACCTTGGGGTTTAGGTAGATCATTTAGACTCTGAGAAACGTGATGAATTGGTCGCTCTTATCAGAAACTGTTTTGTTTTCTGACACTCCATCGCAAACCCACTTAATTGAGCATGACATAGACATCGGAGATGCTAAGACTATCAAACAGAGATGCGCTATATGTTGGACAATGGTATTGCTGAGCCATGTTGTTCAAATTGGGCTTCACCCTGTCTTCAGATTCCACTCTCAGACCCTGCACTGATTCAAAAAAATGTAATGTTACTAAAGCAGACCTTTACCCTCTTCCTAGGATGGAGGACTGTATTGATCAAGTTGGGTCAGCAAAGTATATTAGCAAATTTGATATTTTAAAGGGATATTGGCAAGTACCTCTTACCAAAAAGAGCTTGTGAGATTGCTGCCTTTATAACTCCATCTGGGTTGCTCTCTCATACAGTAATCGGTGCTGGGGCTGTGCTTCTCCAGGAAAATGATGACAATGTTGAGTGTCCAGTCAGTGTCTTCACCTGGAAATGTCATTAGTATCAGCAAAACTATTCTGTAATTGAAAAGGAGGCTTTAGGTCTCATTTGGGCTCTACAGCCGTTCAAAGTCTTGGTTCCGGTTTGACCCCTTTAACCCTCTGGGGACGAAGAAGGCGCCGGCGCGTTTTGGTCGCGTTTTTTTTTAGCAATGCAAAATAAACTCAAAATGCTCTGTTAATTTTGATCTTTCATTTTCGTGTTATACATCAATCGATCCTGTTCAGTATCTATTTTTTTTCTGTATACTCACAATAAAATTAAAGTGTTTTGCTTTTTGCCAAATAAAGAAAAATGAACATGATGCGAGTTCTGCACTCTCTCTGTCAATGAACTCCAATTTGAAACGCGTTGGAAAATGATCTGTAACTCCGCGAAACTGCAGTCAAACAGCCAAACATACCCACGGGCATAAAGCTTGAGATCGCATCTTTCAAATGAAGTAATTTATATAAAAAACAAATATTCTCAGCTTCTGTAATCTGTATGAAAAGAGAGCGATTCCAGTCGAGCTCATTACGAGCTCATTGACTTTAATTCGTTCACGCTTACTCACGGAGCACTATTTACAAGATAATGTGTTAAGCCGTCTATGCAAAACAGGGAAACGCCCCCAAGCAAATGCTTTAAGTTTCATCATTCAGTCGCCTGCGCGTTGGGAAGATGGCACGATACAATATTCTTCAACTTTTTTAAAAGGAATGGAGCTTCATCTCTACCTCCGCCTGCAACTCGGAGTGCGCTTAGCAACACATTCAGAAATCAGAAAGAGTAAGTACATTTCCCACAATTATTACAGATATTTTACAGATATTTTCAAAAATTCATATGGAAAACATGTCGATTTTACTGGATTTCTAAGGCCAAATTAGAACCTGGAATTTATGTTTTTCCCCACAGTGCTGAATGAGAAGAGCCATTCATATTAATAAACTATTGTTTTCTAAGTGGCTAAAAACATCTCCATCTCCGCTGTTAAGCAGATGCGCTTTTAGAGAGAAATGCTCCTTTCATACGCATTACATAATCAGAATGTATTAGCTTTCGATTCGAATTTGTTCGTTTTAAAGTGGACATTTCAAGCTTTAGCTACATAGGCTATATTTAGTTTCAGTTCTCGCGCTCCAGTTCACGGAGATCATGAAAGCGCGCCTGATTGTTTTATTTTATTTTACAAAAGCACAACGCTTTCTTGTTATTGTGAGTTTACACAAATAAAAGTAGTTGCGAATAATGTATTATTATTTTCTGTATGACCAGACATGATAAGAGTATTTTAAGTTGTTTCCACTGTTGATAGGAAAATGCAAGTGTTTGCGTCCGCGGCTCCGTGCCATGCAGTCTAACCCGTATTATGAATGACATTTGACGAATTGCTTTGTTCCTTTTTTGGATAAAAGCGTCTCTAAATATGTAGCCTAATAAATGTTATAATAATGATGATAATTGTTATTATTATTTGCGTACACGGATCCCAAACACACCCCGTCTTCTAAGTCAGGTGAATGTAAATGCGCAAAAACTTCCATTTGTTTTTGGTTTCCATTGCAGTTTTGCGAAATAATCTCTGTGTTTAGGCTTGCCTCATGATGGGCCATTGGGGGAGTGTCTGTCACACCCCGGGTCTGAATCTCATTAATATTGATGGGCCATTACCACTCCCATGCATAAACCTCGGTCTTACAAAAAAACGGTCTTACAAAGTTTAAATCAATGTATTGTTTTATGTGAACGATTAGGCAGGATGTTTTTCACAACATTTTGAAGTCAGAACTCGAAGCGACAACATCCATTAGTCAAAAGTCTTCGGAACACATATTTAGTATTATTTTTTTCAAAAACCACGCATAAACATTATTCTCTTAAAAATACAAACATGTACATACATGTTGCTCACATATTATGGTAGCCCTGTTTGTGTTATATAGAGTGAATTTACACCTTTGCCATTAACATGTTTATAAATAACTGAAAAAAGCACAAATGTCAGGGCATTTCAAAACATCCCAAGGGCCCCAAAAACACCTTGGTCCCCAGAGGGTTAACTGTGTTCACTGATAACAACCCAGTTCTTTTTCTGAAGTCCCTGCAAAATCCCAACCGGCTCCTGATGCTTTGGGCTTTGCAACCATTCATCCTCCATATTAAAGGTCACCAGCTGGAGTGCCCTTGAGAACCACCAGAGGGCACTCCACATCAGACTATTATCACTCCCTCACACACTACATTTGCCAGAACTCACTGCCCGGACTCATCATCACTGATCACTTTCACCTGTGTCTCATTATCTGGTTTAGCTCATCCCCATATACGCCTGGTTCACCCATTCACTCACTGAGCCCTATTGTAACGCTCTGAAACGCAAGTGTCAAAGCGCAAGTAACTTTGTGGGCGGATCCCGGCGCTGTTGCTATTTTCCCGGCGGGATAACTGCCTCTTGCGCCCGACGCAAATCTAAAATGTGTTGGTCTGAAGTACCGACGTTCTCGTCAGGGCCGTAAAACACAGAGAAGTGACATTGGGGATGATGGAGAAACACACACAAATTAGCTTCGGTTAAACAGGCGTATAATTTGGGTAAATGTGTAGCCTAATCTAGATCTTTTTCACATCTTCACGGACACAACAATGATTTCCCTCGTGTGTTAATATTTTTCCTTGTAATAATGTATGATTTGCAAAAATGAAAACTGCTGCGTCTGTTTATAATTATTAGAGAATCAAAGTGGATGCGTTAACACGCTGCATTATGGCCAAGCACGCGCCCTTAAAATACCATATCACTAATGCGCAACGCGCCGCTGTCTTTAGACTGTTTTTTTCCTGGTCAATGGCGCAATTGCTTTCTAAAACTGGAAAATAGCACCATGGAAGTTTTGCGCCGGAACACACTCCTCTTTGCGCTGAACCGCCTACATATATATAGCCTATATTATATATATAATTAAATATGTAACATTTATCAAGTTTAAAAATAAAAAATGTATCAAAATCATAATAAAGAATTTTTCCTCCCATAGAAAACCAGTATAAGAACGCTTAATGTGAAATGTCGCTTTATTATGTTGAAATAACAGATATTATGTCGAAATAACAGATATTATGTTGAAATAACGACTTATTGTGTCGAAATAACAAGATATTATGTTGAAATAACAGATATTATGTCGAAATAACAGATATTATGTTGAAATAACGACTTATTGTGTCGAAATAACGAGATATTATGTTGAAATAACGACTTAATATGTCGAAATTTTTTATCATAGAGAATGTTTAAATACTAATTAAAAACAATTGTTCAGAGTTTGTGTTATTAACGGTCTACGTCGTTTCCAACTGTGTTTGATTCTTTGGAAAACAGCATCAGTGAGATGTGCAGATAAAGGCGTGCAGCCCACACACACACACACACACACACACACACACACACACACACACACTCACACTCACACACTCACACTCACACACAAGCACCCATTATAAGAACGCTTAATGCAGAATGTCGCTTTATTATGTCGCAATAACAGATATTATGTTGAAATAACGACTTATTGTGTCGCAATAACAGATATTATGTTGAAATAACGACTTATTGTGTCACAATAACAGATATTATGTTGAAATAACGACTTATTGTGTCGAAATAACAGATATTATGTTGAAATAACGACTGATTGTGTCACAATAACAGATATTATGTTGAAATAACGACTTATTGTGTCGCAATAACAGATATTATGTTGAAATAACGACTTATTGTGTCACAATAACAGATATTATGTTGAAATAACGACTTATTGTGTCGAAATAACAGATATTATGTTGAAATAACGACTGATTGTGTCACAATAACAGATATTATGTTGAAATAACGACTTATTGTGTCGCAATAACAGATATTATGTTGAAATAACGACTGATTGTGTCACAATAACAGATATTATGTTGAAATAACGACTTATTGTGTCGCAATAACAGATATTATGTTGAAATAACGACTTATTGTGTCACAATAACAGATATTATGTTGAAATAACGACTTATTGTGTCGAAATAACAGATATTATGTTGAAATAACGGCTTAATATGTCGAAACAACAAGACAAGTTTTCTTGATTTTTTCCGTCACCATGTGGTTCGCCATTCATTTAATGGAAAGCACATTCACTGCTAGTTGTCTTGCTGTTCTTTATAAATAAACGTAGAGCAAGTAGCTAATCAGGGCACACCCCTACTAACACTTTTGTGTTGCCTAAAAAAAAGCTATATTGATATTTGTAATAATTTTTTTGAGTGTAATTTACTTTTAACTGCCATAAACAACACGTTATCAAGGTTGATTATTTTCAGTTCATCTTTAAGCTGTTTGAGAACCTGAGCAAATAATGGGAGGTAAAGGTAGACCCCTGGGGCCGGTTGCAGAAACTGCTAAGGCTAGTCTTACAAGTTTTTGTCCTTTAAGAACATTCATAGATTTTTCAAGTCAGTGACAGAAGAATGTAGATTGGTGTAATCTAAGACTGATTCCCCCTAACTAACTGCTAGCTGTACAAGTTCTTAAGACACAGTCTCCACATCATGGCCATGTTTCTGCCACTGGGCCCAGATCTGACTGGATGATTTCTGGAATCCCAAATGTTGAAATAAATTGAGTTAACGCTTTAACTACTGATTTTGAAGTTATGGTCCGGATATCCGGATATCTGGTTGCGTGACACAGTTAGTAAGTAGCTATGACCTGACTTGGACCGTGGTAAAGGCAACACAATCGATAATAAGATGCTCAAAAGGTTGCCCTACGGCTGGTATTGGATACAAAGGTGCTGGCTTTACAACCGGATTTGGCTTGCTTGTGCGCTGACACGTATGACAAGTTTTAATAAACTGAGCTACACCCCGCTTTTGCTCAATCAATGATTCTCTAGAACTAGTCAACTGTTCTGTCTGGAGTTTAACTGGAAACTCAAGACTTTCTGGCTTACTCTCAACCTCCTTACGAGAGGCAGCGCGGGTCACAGCACAAACTGGAAATACCTCAGGAGACACACCGCACAACCTGGAGATACCTTTGCAGGGGCACTGACGGTTGCTTCTTAAACAGGTTTATTTTGCCGTCTGCCCACACCGTACTACCTGCCAAGTCATTCCCCAACATCATGTGGACTCAACTGGGGTCTAACCCCAACAGCTACATCACCCTCTACCAGACCACATCTTAGGGTAACTTCATGTAAAGGAGAAGAGAATGGAACTAAACCCGTGCCACGTACCATTACACAACTGCCCGTATCAGACTCCTTAGAGAACGGCAACACAGATTCCAGAATAAAAGAATATAAAGCTCCAGTGTCTCTTAAGATCTTAACGGGAACAATTTGGTTGCCATCTACCAGGGACACTACACCATCTGAAATAAAGGCTGAAAAATCACAGTGGGAAGACTGGGAACCAAACTCAATAGTGGCTGGACAAGCTCCCCCTGGTGGTCAGAGGCTGGAACAGGAGCTGCCATCACAGCAGTTTAACTTGAGCGGACTTCTTTGATTTCAGAAGAGAACAATCTTTCTTCCAATGTCCTTACAGTAGCGACGGGTATTAGCATTAACTGGTGCTTTAGGTCCACCAGAACCTAACTTCTGCGGAGGCCTTTGAAAAGAAGGTGACCTACTATTCCTAGGAGTAACGTTATTTTTATGTTGCATGTTTTGACTCAAAATGGCTTTTATGTGTTAACCTGTACTCATCTGCAAGGATGCGGCATCACTTGGAGACTTAACTTTACGTTCATTCATGTGTGTGGCAACCTGGTCAGACAGAATTTTTGAACGGTTCTAACACAATCAAGTTAGACAGACCCTCAAACGTACTAACTTCAGAAGCGGTACACCAGCGATTAAATGCAGACGTCAAATCACGAACAAACTCAGAATAGGTTTGTGAATCTAACTTTTTCCAGTAACGAAAACGTTGACGATATGCACAAGCTCGTAGACCTTCAGAACTGCTGATTTAACTTTAGCATAGACTTTACTGTCAGCTACACTCTTTACCTGTAAGTACACATTGCAACAACAGTCATGTCCAAATCTGACCAAGCTCTAGCTTCCGCGATACGCTCAAATAAAGCAAATCTGACTCATCAAATTTAGGCAACAAATGAAGATTCTGTGGAACATCAAACTGTGGTTCTCCTTCTGTCTATTAGCATTCGCAAGCGCGCTCTCTCTAACTGCATGTGCAACAGCTCCCCCTGCTGGTCTAACGTTCATGAAGCGCTAGACTGGACACCTGCGCCCTCACTACTCGCAGACTGACCCCAAAGAACCCCACTTCCCTAAGACCCTGATGTAATCCAGCTTTAACAGTCTCTACGTCTTTTATCAACAACCTCAATCTGATAATGTTCAGCAATTTCAACTGCTCCGTAGTACACAACTCCAAGGCTACCTCTGAAGGAGCTTGAGCAAAACTACTCAGAATGAAAAAATGTCCAAATGTCAGTTTTATATATTATATTTTTGTAAGAGAAGCTATTAGTTAGCGCACGTTAGTTCTCAGAGTAATGAGACGTTACGCTCTGTCAAAAAACGAGCGTTTAAGGACATAAAAGTGGATTCACACACACACACACACACACACACACACACACACACACACACACACACACACACGCAGTCGGTCAGTCTTTACCTGTGTGTGTACTAGTTAGTTCCATTTTTATCTAGTCTTTCTTTGTGTTTATATAGTTTGCCATTAAAACAACCCCTGGCGTATAACGAGGCTGATCAATGTTCATCCGGAAGGTTTCCCGCACACACTCACTGTAAAAACTAAAGTGCCTCAAATGTCCTGTCGGATACTCAAGGAACTTCAAAATGTAGTGTAAGTGCCTCAGCGCTCTTCATCCTATAGTGGGGTTACTGGGGGAGCTTTGGCAATCTGTGCGGCTCTGGCTGGAACTTCTGGGATCCGGTAAGCACTTTGTGTTCAGTTCAGAGCTTCTGGAGTCACCTTTTCATCACCATGAGACCACGAAGTGCTGTGGGGGAAATTAGAGGAACTCGAATGCTTTAAAAGAGATATTGTAAGATCCTTTAACATTTAAGTGGCTCCTGGAAGATCTCTTATGTTAAAGCCAGCATCTGGAGGAACCCAATGATTCTGTGAGGCCAGAATAAGAATACTATTATCCTATTATTATTATTGGCTACTTAAGTTTGATTCAGTATACATACCCAGGTGAAAAATACATAGTATTAAATGTATTAAAAATGTACTTGAGTATGTTTTTAGTACAATACAAATATTTTTCACCTGGGTAGGCTTACATTTATTTAGTGTAGGCCTATTTTATTGATTAATGTAAACAATAAACAACAACAATACATATTAATATTAATAATAATATGAAGAATAAGAAGCCGGAGGAGAAAAGTGTTATTCTGTCAGGAAGCTGCTGCTATTCCTCTGCTGATGCTTCAGTGATCCGCACGACACCGCTCAGCCGATCATCATCGGGTTGCATAGCAACTCGTCTCATCAAAGCGTCCGCCGGTTTAGTTAGGGGAACTTAGGCTTGTTTTTGCCAATCTGCAAAACAAATTCTTACCAATAGCTCTTTTTACCATGTGTTCCTATAGGTGTCTAGTAACATCTCCCAATTTATCCATGGCCAAGTCCTCGGGGAAACGCCTGGAGAGGCGATCAAAGTAGGGGTTCCCTACAAATAATGAACCGAACTGGCCCTGAGAGAGGCGTACGCACAGAACCGGCCCCGAGAGAGGCGTACGCACAGAACCGGTCCTGAGAGAGGCGTACGCACAGAACCGGCCCCGAGAGAGGCGTACGCACAGAACCGGTCCTGAGAGAGGCGTACGCACAGAACCGGCCCCGAGAGAGGCGTACGCACAGAACCGGTCCTGAGAGAGGCGTACGCACAGAACCGGCCCCGAGAGAGGCGTACGCACAGAACCGGTCCTGAGAGAGGCGTACGCACAGAACCGGTCCTGAGAGAGGCGTACGCACAGAACCGGCCCCGAGAGAGCCGTACGCACAGAACCGGCCCCGAGAGAGGCGTACGCACAGAACCGGCCCTGAGAGAGGCGTACGCACAGAACCGGCCCCGAGAGAGGCGTACGCACAGAACCGGCCCCGAGAGAGGCGTACGCACAGAACCGGCCCTGAGAGAGCCGTACGCACAGAACCGGCCCTGAGAGAGGCGTACGCACAGAACCGGCCCCGAGAGAGCCGTACGCACAGAACCGGCCCTGAGAGGGGCGTACGCACAGAACCGGCCCCGATAGAGGCGTACGCACAGAACCGGCCCCGAGAGAGGCGTACGCACAGAACCGGCCCTGAGAGAGGCGTAACGCACAGAACCGGCCCCGAGAGAGGCGTACACACAGAACCGGCCCCGAGAGAGGCGTACGCACAGAACCGGCCCTGAGAGAGGCGTACGCACAGAACCGGCCCTGAGAGAGCCGTACGCACAGAACCGGCCCCGAGAGAGGCGTACGCAGAGAACCGGCCCCGAGAGAGGCGTACGTACAGAACCGGCCCTGAGAGAGGCGTACGCACAGAACCGGCCCTGAGAGAGGCGTAACGCACAGAACCGGCCCCGAGAGAGGCGTACGCACAGAACCGGCCCCGATAGAGGCGTACGCACAGAACCGGCCCCGAGAGAGGCGTACGCACAGAACCGGCCCTGAGAGAGGCGTAACGCACAGAACCGGCCCCGAGAGAGGCGTACACACAGAACCGGCCCCGAGAGAGGCGTACGCACAGAACCGGCCCTGAGAGAGGCGTACGCACAGAACCGGCCCTGAGAGAGCCGTACGCACAGAACCGGCCCCGAGAGAGGCGTACGCACAGAACCGGCCCCGAGAGAGGCGTACGCACAGAACCGGCCCCGATAGAGGCGTACGCACAGAACCGGCCCCGAGAGAGCCGTACGCACAGAACCGGCCCTGAGAGAGGCGTACGCACAGAACCGGCCCCGAGAGAGGCGTACGCACAGAACCGGCCCCGAGAGAGGCGTACGCACAGAACCGGACCCGAGAGAGCCGTACGCACAGAACCGGACCCGAGAGAGGCGTACGCACAGAACCGGCCCCGAGAGAGGCGTACGCACAGAACCGGCCCCGAGAGAGGCGTACGCACAGAACCGGACCCGAGAGAGGCGTACGCACAGAACCGGCCCCGAGAGAGGCGTACGCACAGAACCGGCCCTGAGAGAGGCGTAACGCACAGAACCGGCCCCGAGAGAGGCGTACACACAGAACCGGCCCCGAGAGAGGCGTACGCACAGAACCGGCCCTGAGAGAGCCGTACGCACAGAACCGGCCCCGAGAGAGGCGTACGCACAGAACCGGCCCCGAGAGAGGCGTACGCACAGAACCGGCCCCGATAGAGGCGTACGCACAGAACCGGCCCCGAGAGAGCCGTACGCACAGAACCGGCCCTGAGAGAGGCGTACGCACAGAACCGGCCCCGAGAGAGGCGTACGCACAGAACCGGCCCCGAGAGAGGCGTACGCACAGAACCGGACCCGAGAGAGCCGTACGCACAGAACCGGACCCGAGAGAGGCGTACGCACAGAACCGGCCCCGAGAGAGGCGTACGCACAGAACCGGCCCCGAGAGAGGCGTACGCATAGGCGTCGATTTCGGGGGGGACGGTGGGGACGCGTACCCACCAGATTTTGTCATGAGTCATTTTGTACCCACCACTTTTTTAGGGTTGCTAGTAGGGCTGTAACGATACACCAAACCCACGATTCGGTTCGTTTCACGATTTTTGACCCACGATTCGGTTCGTATCATGATTTTTTGGGGGATTACAAAAAAAAAAATCTCCATGTTTTCGGTGCTGATGCGGAGGTGACGCGTTCATGTAGCCTAACAGTGCGCGCTGCCAATAAAGCACCTAAAAGCTGTCACAAAGAACCGGCAAAAGTAATGATTATAAATAGGCTATGTCAAATATAGCAAGGGGACATTTTAATTGTTTATTAATAAACAAGTGTTTTCTGTGTCGGCTGCAAATATGAAGTTGACGATGCTGACTCGCGATCTTCGCAGTAGCTAGTGAACGCGGCAGAGAGAAATGCACATTTCATACGGATTACATAGTTTTCTTTCGTTTTTAATTGTTCTGTTTAAAAGTATGATTCCAAGCGTTCTGTAGCTAGATAATAGATATATTTCCCAGGTCTGTGAGGCAATTGCTAACTCAAGCAGACTTAAGTAGGCTGTGCTGAGTTTCTGTTCATTTATGACTCGAGACGAGATCCAGAATGCGTCGGCGCCTCGTGTCGTGATATCTAGTCTGCTTTAGCCTACTTATTATTTATTAAATCCAGGCAATCGGTTGATGATACATTGATTAAAATTAAGATACAATTAATACAAAACGAAATTCACTTTAAAGAAAGGCTTTGTGCGTTGAAGTCTCTTTGAAAGTTTTAAAGCAGTCCGAGAACTGTCACGTCCGTAACATTGTTTTTTCCTCATAAATGCAAACACGAAAAATTAAATTAAATTACATTAATATTTTATGTTCTGTGGAGAGCATAGTAGCTTGGAGAGCTTACATTAGTAAGCTACAGGACATTGTCTTTCAAAACATGACCTGCGTGAAAGAGAAAAAAAAATTTAGCCGCATCATTGTACCCAGCACTTCTGAAAATGCACTTCCGAATGCGTCTCTGTCCCCAGCACATTTCAAACCAAACTGACGCCCATGGGCGTACGCCACTTCCGACGCATGAGTTGTGATTTATAAAAAGAAACTTGACGGGGAAATGTATGAGGTGTGATTTGTGCATTTACTTTGCAAACTAAGCAATCACCGTGTCGAACGTCGCGTACCTTGACGTGACCAATGACGCGTGATATCGTGCGTGTGAACATACGCCTGAATAACGTACGCGTGGATGAACGCGTGGATAACGTACGCGTGGATAAACGCCTGGATATTAACACTTAGACTAAATTCTATTATCTTTACTATTGTACCTTTTTAGGAATATGATCATAACACACATTGTTTTCATGTTTTTGTGGGTTGTACAACAGTGTCGACACTATTAGTAGCTAATATATATCTCATTTATAAATGTATAAAGTTTTTTGTGCGTTTAAAAGTGATATTGCTGCCTTGGTAAATCAAACACAGAAAGAAAGGTAAAAATAAAAGAAAAATAAGAAAGGCTTCGTTTATTTTTGAACTGCATTGACTGATTTGAACTTAGGCTATAGCTAAACATAATGTTTTATGAGTTTATCTGTTCTGTTTATTCTGCATGTCTCCTCAATCAAAACCATCTGATTAGGAGCAGTTTTTTTTATTTATTATTAATGAACTATATTCAAAAGAGACATGTATGTGTGCTGGGGTGTCTCAGAACTAAGGGTTGGGAATCCCGGTTCTATAGGCCAGGCCACTGCAGCCCAACAAGCATAATATGCAATAAATAGCCTGATGTTACGAGATTAATATTTTAAATAAATGTTTGAATATACAAGAAAAAAATGCAATTATCCTTTTAAAGATGAAACTAAACCGCCAATAGGTGGCAGCACGTGCCGTGTTAATAAGCGAGTCATTCATTCAAACGATTCATTCAAAACGCTGAACGCAATCACTCATAACAACACCGCGCTTATCGCTGTTTTCCTTCGGAACTATTTTCGTCTGTGAAATATAAAACTGTCAATAATGTAGGCTCTCTTAAATGTATAAGTAGCCTATAACTTAATATGAAATACGCTACTTGTTTAGCTATAGCCTACACATTTATGATAATTAAATAGGTTTGTTTGTGATAATATTCAGAAAAACAGCTCCATTGGTCGTGTTACGGTAAATAACTAGCCTATATGAGATTCTTGTGTGCTCGTGCTCGTGCTGTTGCGCTCATTTGTTCCGATTTATCCAAGAAAGTCTCTCTCACAGAGACAGCAGCGCGACCGTACACTAAACATAATCACGCGCTCTTTACACTGAATGCAGATCATATAATCAGAATCATTCTTAAGTTTCGATGCTTCCCAGTTATTTTTAAGTACTTCTCCGGCTGGGCGAGAAAAGAACACTTCAAACAAGCGTAAATGTCGAGCCATGTTAACCGTTATTACATGTTGATCAATTTAAAGACTTTACAGTGATGAATAATAATAGCCTATAATAATAATAATAGGTTAAGCTCATTTTACATTTTACTTTGTCTGCTCCTTGCCCCAGAACGCTTCCCATCTATTATATCCATTTCTGGTCATAGGACACAAATACCCAGAGTCCAGACCCCCACCACACATTTGACATATTTGTATAAAGTTAATTAATTAAAAATGAATAAACTGGTCTGAAGATGGTTTTGATTGAGGAGACATGCAAAATAAAGAACAGACAGAGAAACTAACGGATAAATTCAAATCAGTCAATGAGTTAAAAAATAAATTAATAGGCTACCTTTATTTTTTAACCTTCTGTTTTTGATTTACCAAGGCAGCAATATTATACATTTAAACACACACATAAATAAATATATAAATGAATAAATATATAAACATATATAAATTATATATATATATATATATATATATATATATAGATAGATAGATAGATAGATAGATAGATAGATATAGATATATATATTACTAATAATGTCTACACTATGTACAACCCACAAAAACATGAAAACAGTATTAGCTATATTATAAGTAGGCCTATTAGGCTAATAGCCAGACGTTTATCCAGGCGTTTATCCACACGTACGTTATCCACACGCTTATCCACACGTTTATCCACACGTACGTTATCCAGACGCAAAGTAAAAAAAATGCTTTCTCAGCTACGTCGCCGCCTATGGCGTTCCGATCGGTTCTTTAATATGACTTTGCAGCACGCACTCGTCTCAATGAACGTGACGTCTGCGTCTGCCGAACGTGACGTCTGCGTCTGCAGAACGTCTCGTCTGCGTCTGCCACATCACTCGTTCGTCTGCCGAACGTGACGTCTGCGTCTTCCGAACGTCTCGTCTGCGTTTGCCACATCACTCGTTCGTCTCGTCTGCGTCTGCTGGTTTCCAGCACATTCCACACACTTATTCGTTCTTTATTATTTTTCCCCACTGATCTTCAATTGTATTTTTCATTAAGTGATTTTACCTTGCTTATGTATAGCTTTTTATTCCAAATAGTAAATATTAATTTACACAAATGATCATGTTAAAATTTGTGTTTGCCATTGTTTCTTGTCAACATATCCACAGATAGCCTACTTATGAATAAATCATAAAAAAGCATGTATGTAGCCTACTATTCACCAGTCTCTTGACCAATACAAAAGAACGTAGTTGTAAACATTTGGGCTGATTTAACTAACATATATAATATTTGTAATGTTTAATTTTAGAGTTGTAATATTTAGTTTTAGATTTTCGCCGAAGTTTGATTGACAGGTGGTCTGACAGTTATCATCAGAATTATACTTAAAAACAGATAGGTCTGCACCTCAGGAGAAATGCGAGCACAGTTCATTATTATTATTTAGCCGAAATGTCTTTGCTTATACTAATAATAATAATAATTAGCCTATCATTTATATTATCAGCCCAAGGCTACATATTTAGCTAGATTGGCCCACAGCTTTTATCCCAGTTGCAGTGAGACTGTTGAACGAGCATTCCTCCTGTTTATACCCAGCCCGCCACACACACCACAATACTCTCTATACACAACTTTAATAGTTGGGAATGCATTGCTGTACTATTTAGCCTACTACATCTCACATATTGTTTATACGGGCATTAATTGTTATGTCCCTGTCGACTGGTGATATAACGGATTGCACTTTATCGACTTTTTATTGCACTTATATTGTAGGATTATCAAAATGTTATTTCGTTGTTATTTATAAGAATGACAAAAAATACAAATAAATAAAGAACAAACAATATTTAGAAGACGCTTTTATCCAAAAAAGGAACAAAGCAATTGGTCAAATGTCAGTCATAATAAAGGTTAGACAATAATAATACAGGGTTTTATTTGATTATCACAAACAAACACGAGATTTTGACGCATATCCAAGGGTTTGTGCGGAGTGGAGCGCGCACTGCATGGCACGGAGGCGCGGGCGCGAACTTGTATTTTCCTATCAACAGTGGAAAGTAAACAAATACTCATAATTTATGGTCATAGAAAATAAAATAAAACAATCAGGCGCGCTTTCATGATCTCCGTGAACATGAGCGCGTCTCAAAAATGAACTGAAACAAAATAAAGCTTGAAATGTCCACTTTTAAACGAACAAATTCGAATCGAAAGCAAATACTGTCTGATTATGTAATCCGTGAACGGTGCATTTCTATAAAGGCGCATCTGCTTTACAGCGGAGATGGAGATGTGTTTGCAGCCGACACTGATTTACAAAATAGGCCTAGGCTACTTGTTTATCAATTATAAACAATTCAAATGCCTCGTTATTTTTTCAGACACATTTAGTATCATTAGCCTATAAACCACCTATAAATCACCTCTCTGTATGGTTCCAGAGATGGCTATTCTCATTCAGCACTGCGGGGGAAAATCAATGTGGCATTAGAAAACCAGTAAAATAAAAAAATTAAAAAATCCATATTAATTTGTGAATATTTTAAATGTTTAATACGGGTTATTAATCCGTGGGCACGATTTGTTAAACCGAGGGAACAGTTTAGGAATTCGTGAGAACGGTTTATAAACGGATTATATAAAAAATAAAAATAGTATTTTTCAATTCTATTCTTCTATTTAAAGGATCTACAGAAACAGTGGTTGTGCGATCGAGTTGTCTGTTTTCTAGTTTAGTGCTGTAGCCTATAGGCCTTTTAAAACTATATATATATATTAAAAAAAAAAACAATAACAACCCCAACAATAAGCTATAAAAAATGAAATAGCCTATATCAATTTTGTTTCTTCATATTTCTATCTTTGTAGGGGCATTTGGCCCTCAAAATGTGGGTTAAACAAGAACACACACACACACACACACACACACACACACACACACACACACCACACACACACACACACACACACACACACACTATCCTATTTATAAATATCCTATAAATCACAGACGCAGACGTCACGTTATAAGGCAGACGCAAGTGAGACGAGTGCATGTTGCAAAGTCATATTAAAGAACCGAGCGCAATCGCTGGCGCACTGCACTGAGCAGTGCTGAGTAGCGTGTGCAGTGCGTGTTAGAGAAAATTATAATAAATTACTTCACTGCCACACGTGAATGACGTGTAACGTCTGACTTGACACTTCACTGCTACGCGTGATTTACGTGACGTCAGCGTGACGTCTGCGTGACGTCTGCGTCACGTCTGCGTCTTAAAATGAATGGAATAAATAGCAGAATAAAAAAAAAAATTAAGACGTTGAGTGAGACGTTCATTGAGACGAGTGCGTGCTGCAAAGTCATATTAAAGAACCGATCGGAACGCCATAGCCGCCACGTCGCCGCGCACTTTGAGCGCAGCTCCAACACGTGAACGTGACGTCTAACGTCTCAAATCTTACGTCTGACGCCTGAATACTATGGGATTTTGGCCAGACGGCTGGCGAGCGTATACACGTTTGTTCACCTCTCAGTTTGCTTAGCGATCGCTTAAAAATGCACAAAATACACCTCATAGAAATGTGCGCACCTGCACGCAAACTCTGACCCGTGCGCACGAACGTTTAGGAGACGGAGCAGTTTGGCGGACACCGATGGTGAGCTGGAGTCAAATGTCTTTTTGGTCACTTTTAGACAGAAAATCTAAAGAAAACGATACATATACAGAAAGATATTATAAATATAATTTCACTCACCAATCACATGAAGCAAACATCCACACCTTCTTACATGTCCGCGCCAGCGAGCGCGTGTGGCCGTTAGTGAAACTGACGCATATCTATTTAACGGCAGATGAAGTAAAACCGTAAATCTTCATTATGAATCCTAATCATAAATACAGTGCATGTTCACAATAACAGTTTAAATAAATAAAATAATGATTTAAACTATGTTTTACTTCTGATTCTCCAATGCCATTCTCATTAATGGAGTTAAACACTTAAACTACATGAAATCATTCCTCTGACATGCTGTGTTTTAATGTTTTAACTACAGAGATCATTGCTTATGATAATAGCAGATTGTCAAGTCAAGTCATCTTCATTTATACAGCGCTTTTAACAATGTAGATTGTTTCAAAGCTGCTTTACAGAGATAAACGTATAGTTTAAGGTAACAGATTGTTTTGGCTTTATAGCGATTCTTGAATATTGTTATTTTCCAGCTAAAGTTAGTTTTGATTGATTCACTTCCGTCAAAAGGATAATTAGTTATTATATTAGAGACCGCTAACACGACACCGCTCTCTCTACACACACTTTAAACGCGAACCTGTGAGAAACACTGATGCTCACGTGCGCATCAAGAATTAACTCTATAGTTATGAGCGTTTGAATATATGTCGTTGTAATTCTCCACAAACCAAGCCTTAACAAACTACTTGTCCTGCCTATAAATTTGATACAGAATTTTATTTTATTTTATCACTACGGGGGAGATACGCGAATTCTCCACCGCGCTTTATCTGTCGAGTGGTAAAGGGATCCTCCATAGGGAGAGATTGTCTGAGAAAGTAGTTTTGTGCAAATAATGCACATAACAAGGTATATCCGTTTCCATTAAAAATATAAATCAATTAAAAATACTATTTGGCCAGTGAAAAGATTGAGAAAAAAAACTTTCTCTGAAATGTATTTTGCACTATTTGATTTATTTATTCAAAAACAAGGCAAGGATTGTCACGGTAGTTTGAAGCAGGATCCACGTGCAGCATTCTTTTGTTAAATAAACTCAAAACTACACAAATATAGACATCAGAAATCAGAAACAAGACTCAACAGAGTTGACCAGAACAAACAACGTTAAGAACGGACAAAGATTGAAACTAGACAGGGCGTAAATACAGAGGTAGACAAGCTAAACAAGATAACAAGAGGGCGTGGCTAACAGGAAACACTGGGGAGACTAATCAACATTAAACATAACGGGGAGCTGCTAAACATGGAACAAGACGGGAACACAGACTCATGACAAGGATAGGCTACTAAATAATTTTTATAAATGTAATGTGACGGCATATGCGTATTTCATATTTTCCTAATCAGTGTTGGGGGTGTACCGGCGTTACGTGTTCAGAATACAAATTATGAGTAACTGAGTATGAGTATGAGTATTCCACTACAGTTATAATTTAAATAGTTGGTATTTAGAATACAGTTACATTGTTGAAATCAATGGATTACATGAGGATACTTCTCTGTTTCACAATCTCTAAATAACGTTTATTCAATATCTAAAAATAAATTAAGGCACCTTCATGCATTTTCTAGAAGCCCCAATATGAAAACGAAAAAATTATCCGTCACATGGAGTCGGAAGAGCAGCAGCGGCGGGAGATAGAGGTGGAGATAGAGCCAGGGCAAACATGCGTTTATATCTTGGAAATTTAAACCGCATTTCACACTAAAGAAAGAGTGAGAACGAAATATAACTGCAATGCAACCCCTGCTTACCAGCAACCAACTCCTTTCAGCGCCCAAAGACTCCACCTCCAACCTGAAGAAGCATCTTAAAGTAAGGATTTTTTTTCTTTAAATTAGCCAGTTTTAGTCGTCTGCTGTAGTTTTACTGGTCACCTTGCTATTGTATAGTTTTATCAGGTATCTACCAGGGCTGTAGTGATGTAGTTCTCGAGACCGGTCTCGAGACCGATTTCTGCTTTCTCGGACTCGTCTCGGACTCGTTCCTTCAAAGACTCGGTCTTGACTCGGACTCGACTCTTCAAAGACTCGGTCTTGACTCGGACTCGGACCACAGTGGGAGGAGAAGGACTCGTAATTTCAGACCGAGTCCTCAAGTTTTTTCCAACGCATTTTTTTAGATTCATATAAAAAAACACAACAATAATAATAACACATAACAAAACACATAACAACAATAATAATAAAATCCAATGTTGACGGGCATTATTTGAAAATGACATCCCATGGTGCAATGCATACTGCCGTCAGAGTCTGCTGCCGCTCAGTGTCGTCTTCAGTTGCTGCCTGGTGTGAGCGGAGGCAAGATGAGCAATGTTTTATTTGCTCTGCATGTCCTAACTATGATTAAATAAGTCAGGGTGGGCTTAACATGTTGATGACAGAGCAGCACTGTAGAAGCAGTTTAGAAAAATTGGCAGAAGATGATGCATGTGGTAGGGATTTTTTTAATGATAGTAAAAGCTTAGTCCATATTAAAACATTAAGACTGCTCCTCTAAACAATTCCCAATCTAGCGTAGTCTTAGTCTGTAGTAACTGTTGATTATTAACTGGGGTGATATTAAATCATGAAAAATCACAAAATCTCGACTCGGACTAGCTTCCTCAAAGACTCGGTCTTGACTCAGACTCGACTGTATTTGAAAAACAACGGACTCGGTCTCGACTCGGCCTCGACCCTTCAAAGACTCGGTCTCGACTCGGCCTCGACCCTTCAAAGACTCGGTCTCGACTCGGACTCGACCCTTCAAAGACTCGGTTTCGACTCAGACTCGACCCTTCAAAAACTTGGTCTTGACTCGGACTCGACCCTTCAAAGACTCGGTCTCGACTCGGACTCGACCCTTCAAAGACTCGGTCTCGACTCGGACTCGACCCTTCAAAGATTCTGTCTTGACTCGGACTCGACCCTTCAAAGACTCGGTCTTGACTCGGACTCGACTGTATTTAAAAACCAACGGACTCGGTCTCGACTCGGTCTCGACCCTTCAAAGACTCGGTCTCGACTCGGACTCCACCCTTCAAAGACTCTGTCTCGACTCGGACTCCACCCTTCAAAGACTCGGTCTCGACTCGGACTCGACCCTTCAAAGACTCGGTCTCAACTCGGACTCGACCCTTCAAAGACTCGGTCTCAACTCGGACTCGACCCTTCAAAGACTCGGTCTCGACTCGGACTCGACCCTTCAAAGACTCGGTCTCAACTCGGACTCGACCCTTCAAAGACTCGGTCTCAACTCGGACTCGACCCTTCAAAGACTCGGTCTTGACTTGGACTCGACCCTTCAAAGAATCGGTCTCAACTCGGACTCGACCCTTCAAAGACTCGGTCTCGACTCGGACTCGACCCTTCAAAGACTCGGTCTCAACTCGGACTCGACCCTTCAAAGACTCGGTCTCGACTCGGACTCGACCCTTCAAAGACTCGGTCTTGACTCGGACTCGACTGTATTTGAAAACCAACGGACTCGGTCTCGACTCGGACTCGACCCTTCAAAGACTCGGTCTCGACCCTTCAAAGACTCGGCCTTGACTCGGACTCGACTGTATTTGAAAACCAACGGACTCGGTCTCGACTCGGACTCGACCCTTCAAAGACTCGGTCTCGACTCGGACTCGACCCTTCAAAGATTCGGTCTCGGCTCGGACTCGACCCTTCAAAGACTCTGTCTTGACTCGGACTCAACCTTTCAAAGACTCGGTCTTGACTCGGACTCGACCCTTCAAAGACTTGGTCTCGACTCAGACTCGACCCTTCAAAGACTCGGTCTTGACTCGGACTCGACTGTATTTGAAAACCAACGGACTCGGTCTCGACTCGGACTCGACCCTTCAAAGACTCGGTCTTGACTCGGACTCGACTGTATTTGAAAACCAACGGACTCGGTCTCGACTCGGACTCGACCCTTCAAAGACTCGGACTTGACTCGGACTCGACTGTATTTGAAAACCAACAGACTCGGTCTCAACTCGGACTCGACCCTTCAAAGACTCGGTCCTCGACTCGGACTCGACCCTTCAAAGACTCGGTCTCGACTCGGACTCGACCCTTCAAAGACTCGGTCTCGACTCGGACTCGACCTTTCAAAGACTCGGTCTTGACTCGGACTCGACCCTTCAAAGACTTGGTCTCGACTCGGACTCGACCCTTCAAAGACTCTGTCTCGACTCGGACTCGACCCTTCAAAGACTCGGTCTCGACTCGGACTCGACCCTTCAAAGACTCGGTCTCGACTCGGACTCGACCTTTCAAAGACTCGGTCTTGACTCGGACTCGACCCTTCAAAGACTTGGTCTCGACTCGGACTCGACCCTTCAAAGACTCGGTCTCGACTCGGACTCGACCCTTCAAAGACTCGGTCTCGACTCGGACTCGACCCTTCAAAGACTCGGTCTTGACTCGGACTCGACTGTATTTGAAAACCAACGGACTCGGTCTCGACTCGGACTCGACCCTTCAAAGACTCGGACTTGACTCGGACTCGACTGTATTTGAAAACCAACAGACTCGGTCTCAACTCGGACTCGACCCTTCAAAGACTCGGTCTCGACTCGGACTCGACCCTTCAAAGACTCGGTCCTCGACTCGGACTCGACCCTTCAAAGACTCGGTCTCGACTCGGACTCGACCTTTCAAAGACTCGGTCTTGACTCGGACTCGACCCTTCAAAGACTTGGTCTCGACTCAGACTCGACCCTTCAAAGACTTGGTCTCGACTCGGACTCGACCCTTCAAAGACTCGGTCTCGACTCGGACTCGACCCTTCAAAGACTCGGTCTCGACTCGGACTCGACCTTTCAAAGACTCGGTCTTGACTCGGACTCGACCCTTCAAAGACTCGGTCTTGACTCGGACTCGACTGTATTTGAAAACCAACGGACTCGGTCTCGACTCGGACTCGACCCTTCAAAGACTCGGTCTCGACCCTTCAAAGACTCGGTCTCGACTCGGACTCGACCCTTCAAAGACTCGGTCTTGACTCAGACTCGACCCTTCAAAGACTCGGTCTCGACTCGGACTCGACCCTTCAAAGACTCGGTCTTGACTCAGACTCGACCCTTCAAAGACTCGGTCTCGACTCGGACTCGACCCTTCAAAGACTCGGTCTTGACTCAGACTCGACCCTTCAAAGACTCGGTCTCGACTCGGACTCGACCCTTCAAAGACTCGGTCTTGACTCGGACCTCGACCCTTCAAAGACTCGGTCTTGACTCGGACTCGACCCTTCAAAGACTCGGTCTTCACTCGGACTCGACACTTCAAAGACTCGGTCTCGACTCGGACTCGGCATAGGCGGTCTCGTCCCCATCACTACAGGGTTGTAACGATATGCAGTAACGCTATGATATGAAACCGAAATCATGACGACGCTCAGATCGATGAACTGCGTGTCCATTACAGATTTGCGCAAAACTTTTGCGATTTTCTTTCTAAATGTCGACAAATTTTTTTTCCGAAATGAGGGTGTTTCCATTAACCGATGTTATGAGACTAAAACAATTTTTTTACTACTAAATCATTTTTATAAATGTAATGTGACGGCATTTCAGTATTTCATATTTTCCTAATGTCTTGTAGGCCTACCGTTAAACATGTTATCACGTGGATGAATAATCATATGCAAATGATATGCAGATGATGATATGCATAGTAAAACTGCGTTGTAAGGTTCTGCGCAGGTTCTGGCGTACGCACGGTTTTATAAGTCTGAATATTTTTTGGCGTGCACCATTTTTGGCTTTAGTGCTTTCCTCACTTCGTGCCGCACACACACGATAGAAGCGTCAGCATCATCAGAGCGGTGGTGTACGTCAATTTAGGCCTCATGTGTGAAACTTGTGTTGTGGTTTTCTGCGGAGGTGGAGTAACTATTATGTGTCCCTTTGTTTTGAGATTTCTTATTGTTTTAATGTTGTTGTTTTAAATGGTTTGTCTTAACGTGTGTGTGTGTGTGTGTGTGTCCACCAGAGGGCAGCATCTGCTCAGTCTCCTCATGCGAGTGTGTGTGTGTCTGTGTGTGTGTGTGTGTGTGTCCACCAGAGGGCAGCATCTGCTCAGTCTCCTCATGCGTGTGTGTGAGTGTGTGTGTATGTGTCCACCAGAGGGCAGCATCTGCTCAGTCTCCTCATGCGAGTGTGTGTGTGTGTCCACCAGAGGGCAGCATCTGCTCAGTCTCCTCATGCGTGTGTGTGTGTGTGTGTGTGTGTGTGTGTGTGTGTGTGCGTGTGTGTGTGTGTGTGTGTGTCCCACCAGAGGGCAGCATCTGTTCAGTCTCCTCATGCGTGTGTGTGTGTGTGTGTGTGTGTGTGTGTGTGTTTGTGTGTGTGTGTGTGTCCACCAGAGGGCAGCATCTGCTCAATCTCCTCATGCGAGTGTGTGTGTGTGTGTGTGTGTGTATGTGTGTGTGTGTGTGTGTGTGTCCACCAGAGGGCAGCATCTGCTCAGTCTCCTCATGCATGTGTGTGTGTGTGTGTGTGTGTGTCCACCAGAGGGCAGCATCTGCTCAGTCTCCTCATGCATGTGTGTGTGTGTGTGTTAGAGGTGTGAACCTACACTGGTCTCACGGTTCGGTTCGATTACGATTATCTCGATGCATCACGATGCATTGATGATGCACTGCATCCTTATTTTTCAATTTTGCTTCACATGTATACAATTTTGTCAATAAATACAAGCAGTCAGATATATGAACTGAACCTTTAATTTTACCTGAAAACACGTTTCTTGAATGTATCAAACATCAAATAAAACTCGTCGGATTCTGCCCAAAAGCCTGGAGAGCGCCGCCCACTTTAAGCGCGCGCTGGGATGCCAGATTCAGCGTATGCGCGAAGCATTTTACGTGAGGGAATGTTCCGAATTGAGCTGCAGCGATCATGTTCGATGCATTATCTGTTACAAGCACTACATCCTTATGTGATAGCTGCCATTCATCCACGACATGAGACAGTAGCTCTGCCAGATGAGCACCCGTGTGAGACTCATAAACGGCTCTCGTTTGCAGCACATGAGACAAAATCTTCCAGTCATCGCTAATGTAATGTGCCGATATACTTTGCAATAAAAGATGCCACTGCTCTGGTAATTCTCTATCCTCTCACTGAGTTTGGCGGCAACGTTGATATAAGTTGATACATTTTTGGCTGAGCTGGATCCACAATGGCACTTACAGGCGTTTGCAGCTCGGGGTGAAAACGACTGATGTGATTTCTCATGTTTGTGGTATTACCCCCTGCATATTTTATTTTTGCGTGACATGATTTGCACACAGCGTGTGTCTTGTCAAGGTCGGGCTCACCGTGTTGTTGATAAAAGCCGAAATGTGCCCAAATGTCGGCTTTTAAAGTGGTTGGAGCATTTTTTATTGCACGCTCCGGCGTTTCGCCTCCCTCTGCCACTGTATGCCGCGACTAAGCACGCGGTGCTGACGTTAGAAATGCGTCAGTACATTATAACCGGTTATGGGCTATTACTGAACCGAAACCGAATCGTCCTCGTCTGCATCGCGATGCACCGTAAAAACGATTAATTTTGACACCCCTAGTGTGTGTGTGTGTCCACCAGAGGGCAGCATCTGCTCAGTCTCCTCATGCGAGTGTGTGTGTGTGTGTCCTCCAGAGGGCAGCATCTGCTCAGTCTCCTCATGCGAGTGTGTGTGTGTGTGTGTGTGTGTGAGGCAAACCACTTTGAGACTCTCCTCAACCTCAATAACCCTGTTGACATTTCTATCCTGGATAACATCCCCGACCTATCAGTAGTTACACACCTCAACAATCTTCCTCAGTTTCTAGAGACACGCCAAGCCATTGCGAGTCTTAAAAACAATAAAAGTGCTGGACCTGATGGCATTCCGGCAGAGGTCTTCAAACATGGAGGGTACCTCCTTACACGCCGCCTGCACCTCCTCATCTGTCATATCTGGGAATGTGAGACCCTTCCACAAGACTGGAAGGATGCCGATATTGTGGTCATCTATAAACAAAAAGGGGACAGAGCTGTGTGTGGCAACAGCCGTGGAATCTCCCTCCTCTCCATCGCAGGGAAAGTTCTGGCAAAAATCATGCTCAATAGGCTAGTTAAGTACATCTCAGAAGCTGCACTCCCGGAAACGCAATGTGGCTTCCGGAAGACTAGATCCACCACTGACATGATTTTTGTCTTAAGGCAGTTGCTAGAAAAAGCAGAGAGCAGCGCACAGACCTCTACATAGCCTTCATTGACCTCAGTAATGCATTTGACACTATCAACCGTGAGATGCTCTGGAAACAACTTTCCAAACTTGGGGTGCCACCCAAGTTCCTCACCATTCTACAGCAGCTGCACAATGGGATGCAAGCCAGAGTCACCACAGGAGAACTTCAGTCAGAGTTCTTTAATGTAAATGTTGGGGTGAAGCAGGGCTGTGTCTTGGCTCCAGTCCTTTTTAACCTCCTTCTCTCTGCTGTCACTCACCTTTTTCATTGTGCTTTAGGACACAAGGATGGTGTTCTTCTTGAATACCGCCTTGATGGAAGCCTCTTTAACATCCGGAGGTTGCAGGCTTACACAAAGACCAAATCCTGCTGCATAGCTGAACTACAATATGCTGATGACTGCGCGATTCTAGCACATAGTCCAGAATCCATGCAGCACGCCCTCAACACAATAACCAGTCTCTACCAATTCTTTGGTCTTCAGGTTAACATTAAAAAAACTGAAGTTATTTCCCAAATCTTCTCTCAAACCTCCTCACCCCCCAGTTTTCATATAAGCGGCATTCCACTCAAAAATGTAGATCAGTTCACCTACCTTGGTTCAACTCTGTCTTCTTGCTGCTCCCTTGATATGGAAATACACACCCGTATCAAAAAAGCCTCTTCATCATTTGGTCGCCTTCGTAGTAGGGTTTTTGAAAACCGAAATCTGAGGGTCAGTACCAAGGTTGCTGTTTATAATGCTGTGTGTGTCTCCACCCTGCTTTATGGGGCGGAAACATGGACTCCATACAGCCGACATATTCGGCTCTTGCAATCCTTTCACATCCGCTGCCTCCAGAAGATCCTCGGCCTCTCCTGGATGGACCGAGTCCAACATGCGGAAACCTACAGAGCACCAATTCTATCTGCATGGAAGCCGCTGTGGCTAAGAAACATCTACGATGGATAGGGCATACCATTCGTATGCCGGACCACCGCTTGCCTCGCCAAGTCCTCTATGGCCAACTACAAGGCGCCAAACGAGCAGCTGGTGGACAAAAGAAGCGCTATAAGGACTACACCAAGGGACTTTTAAAGCATTCCAACTTCAATCCCATGCAGCTTGAAGCTCAGGCACAGGACAGATCAGCCTGGCAGGTTACCTGTGCCCGAGTAGTTTTACAAATCCACGACAAAGACCAACAGCGGAGAGCCGAGAGACGCAGACAAAGATACCAGAGGGCAGCTGGGGCTCCTCTGTCCTTTGGTTTTCCCCTGCTCCACCTGTGGACGAGTGTGTGTGTGTGTGTGTGTGTGTGTGTGTGTGTGAGAGAGCTGGGGCTCCTCTGTCCTTTGGTTTCCCCTGCTCCACCTGTGGACGAGTGTGCGGCTCAAGGATCGGCCTCAACGCCCACGAGAAGTGGCACCAACGGCAACGTCGTTGATCCCCTCCCTGATCCCCTCCCTAATCCTGAAGCAAGCGTCATCATCGGAAACGATGGACAGCTAAGAGAGTGAAGAGTGTGTGTGTCCTCCAGAGGGCAGCATCTGCTCAGTCTCCTCATGCGAGTGTGTGTGTGTGTGTGTGTGTGTGTCCTCCAGAGGGCAGCATCTGCTCAATCTCCTCATGCGAGTGTGTGTGTGTGTGTGTCCACCAGAGGGCAGCATCTGCTCAGTCTCCTCATGCGAGTGTGTGTGTGTGTGTGTCCACCAGAGGGCAGCATCTGCTCAGTCTCCTCATGCGAGTGTGTGTGTGTGTGTGTGTGTGTGTGTGTGTGTGTGTCCTCCAGAGGGCAGCATCTGCTCAGTCTCCTCATGCGAGTGTGTGTGTGTCCACCAGAGGGCAGCATCTGCTCAGTCTCCTCATGCGAGTGTGTGTGTGTGTGTGTGTGTGTGTGTCCTCCAGAGGGCAGCATCTGCTCAGTCTCCTCATGCGAGTGTGTGTGTGTGTGTGTGTCCTCCAGAGGGCAGCATCTGCTCAGTCTCCTCATGCGAGTGTGTGTGTGTGTGTGTGTGTGTGTGTCCTCCAGAGGGCAGCATCTGCTCAGTCTCCTCATGCGAGTGTGTGTGTGTGTGTGTGTCCTCCAGAGGGGCAGCATCTGCTCAGTCTCCTCATGCATGTGTGTGTGTGTGTGTGTGTGTGTGTGTCCACCAGAGGGCAGCATCTGCTCAGTCTCCTCATGCGAGTGTGTGTGTGTGTGTGTGTGTGTGTGTGTGTGTGTGTGTGTGTGTGTGTCCACCAGAGGGCAGCATCTGCTCAGTCTCCTCATGCGAGTGTGTGTGTGTGTGTGTGTGTGTGTGTCCACCAGAGGGCAGCATCTGCTCAGTCTCCTCATGATCTGATGATGTGGCGTTTGGAGCAGTCTCTGGTCTGGCTGGTTGTTAGCATAAACCTGATAGCAAACAATCACAACTACACAATCTGAGTGCAGAAATCCTCTGTGTTCTCTGCAGACTGACAGTCCTGTTCCTCCTCAGTGTTTCTGTCTCGGTTTCCAGCACAACAATCTAAACATTCACTACATATTCACTATACATTTACTTAGATATTAAGTCTGAAAAGTGAATCAAAATAAAGTGAGTTTGTGTTTAATACAAGAACAAATATCTGACAGTGGAGATCTTTCCCTTTCAATGAACTCTGACTGGCAGATATTTGTTCTTGTTTTAGACGGGACAGTTCCCCCCCAAAATGATAATTAGCCCATGATTTACTCGCCCTTCCTCAAGTCATCCTAGTGTATATGACATTCTTCTGTCAGACGAACACAATCAGAGTTATATTAATAAATGTCCTGAATCTTCCAAGCTTTATAATGGCAGTGAATGGCCGTTTCTGTTTTGAAGTCCATTAAAGTGCATCTATCCATCATAAAAGTGCATCTGTCCATCATAAAAATGCATCTATCCATCATAAAAGTGCATCTATCCATCATAAAAGTGCATCTATCCATCATAAAAATGCATCTATCCATCATAAAAGTGCATCTGTCCATCATAAAAGTGCATCTATCCATCATAAAAGTGCATCTGTCCATCATAAAAGTGCATCTATCCATCATAAAAGTGCATCTATCCATCATAAAAGTGCATCTATCCATCATAAAAGTGCATCTGTCCATCATAAAAGTGCATCTATCATCATAAAAGTGCATCTATCATCATAAAAGTGCATCTATCCATCATAAAAGTGCATCTATCATCATAAAAGTGCATCTGTCCATTATAAAAGTGCATCTGTCCATCATAAAAGTGCGTCTGTTTGGCCACATCCCCCTGTAGCCCAAGACTGGTGTGCCAGTTCCAGGGTCCGGCTGGTCTAAACTATGCAGCCTAACATTGAGTTATAGAAGTCTATAATGTGTTATGTGCACACCAGTCCTCAGGTCTTTACACTGGCTCCCAGTTACATTTAGTATTATTACTGGTATATAAACCATAACCAGCTTCCAGAAGAGATCAGGTGCGCTCCTACAGGATCACATTCACATCCAGACTCAAACACATCTGTGTAGCTGTGCATTTACTACAGTCACGTGTGGTCTGGGTAGGCAAACTTATACTGTTTATTCTTGCCATGGACCAATTAAAATCGAGATATTACTGGACATTTGCGCAGCTACCGTCATTGCACCACAGCTAGCCTACATGCCTAATCCCCGCCAAAGTCAAAGTCAAAATGACAGCAACGGTAAATAATACCACAAGACATTTTTCCAAGTTTGATTTAATTAAAAACCTGAGTTAATAGCAAGAGGGAGCTCTACGCCAGCCTTAGATGGACTAGTATCTCTCGGGTCGGTCCTTTAGGGTGTCGTAGAGGGGTGAGGTGTCTAAGACCCCAACATCTAGCTACTGGTGTGCCTCAGGGCTCAGTGCTGGGACCGCTTCTCTTCTCCATCTACATGTCATCACTAGATCTGTGATTCTGAAACATGGCTTCTCCTACCACTGCTACGCTGATGACACACAACTCTACCTCTCGTTCCAGCCGGATGATCCGACGGTAGCCGCCTCGCATCTCAGCCTGACAGACATCTCCGGCGGGATGAAGGACCACCACTAAACCTTGCAAAGACAGAGCTACTTGTAATCCCGTCTAACCCAGCAATTCATCACAACTTCACCATTCAGCTAGGCTCGTCTTACACACACACACACACACACACACACACACATACACACACACACACACACACCAACTTACTGGTGGAGAGGAGACAGTCTGCGTTTACATGGCTCAATCCGAATGAAATCAATCCGATTAAAGAATCCGAACAAGGTGTTTACATGGACGACAAATAAAGTAATCGGGTTGATGTGCGCGTTTACATGTCACAAGCTTTACATCTGATTTGATCGTTTTAGACATGCGCAGTTACGCACAATCAGTGCACTAGACGATTCCCGCCGCCGTTCCACGATGCGCATAACAGCCACCCTCTTACCACTGCTTATTTTTTTTGTTTTAAAAAATCAGATTTAACATTTACGTACTTCAGCTGCTAATTAGGAGACGACGAGCGCGTGATGTTCTGTGCCGTGCTGCTTGTATTTATCAAGCAATTAAAATGCCTTTGCCAGAGCCCAGAACAAGGCGTTTGTGGATGAAAGTCCGAAGCAAGGACTGGTGGGACAATGTTGTCTTGCACCACTTCACGGACGCTTACCGCACGCCATCTTCCCCTTCAAAAACAACAGTGCGTCATACGTCATTACGTCATTTCTACGTCATTGCACCATGCGCATTCCTTTCAGATTTGGTTTTCAGTCCGATTAAGTGTTTACATGTTCTCTTGATCGGATTACAAAAGGAATAAACCACCCCTTTCAATCCGATCGAAATTTCAATCCGATCGAGCTCAATCGGATCAATTAAGGTGTTTACATGAAGGTTTTTCAATCCGATTGAGCCTTCAATCCGATTATAAGAGTCCATGTAAACGCAGTGAGTGATGAAGCCAATCAGTGTATGGGGATAATTAGGAGGCAGATGGGCAAATGTGGCCAGGACACCGGGGTTACACACACACACACACACACACACACACACACACACACACACACACACCGCTGTGATTCCTATGGGAAGGTATTACAGTTCTTCTTGATTGTCTAGTTTCTCGAATCGTTGAGCACATTTCTCCTGTTTTCACACGTTCCAATTTTCTCAATGTTTTCTGCAAAACTCTACTCAAAAATGTCCTAATTTTGCACAGGAAAACACAAACACACAATATAATCACCTATAATCATTAGTGTCACACTGTGAACTCAAATAAAACACATTTATCACGAGTGTAAACACTAAGTTGCAAAACTGATGACGCTCCGATCAGAATCTCAGGATTTGCCCGAGGATGCTGAACTATATGTTTTTTCCTGTACTGTAAATGACAGTAAACTACTATATGCATACCTAGTTCATATTTAATTCTTTGGGTTTTAACCTTTACTTTTCCAGCGCTTTTCATCTACTGAAAGATCTCTTTAAAGAATGAATGAAAATAAACTTTTCTTAACGATTATGGTGAATTGTTTCATGAATCGTGTGTTAGTAGCAATCAAGAACCCTGTAATAATCTTCTACCTTTGATACAGTTTCTGTGATGTGAGTCCTGAGGAGAAAACACAGTCATAATGTTTTATGGGTGTTTTCTGAACTGCACAGATATGAGAGTGATGAAAACATTGGGTTATGAAACCCGACGGGCCCGGGGCCGGGCGTATCCCAGAAGGCCCTGCTGTTTAACGCTGACGACGCGTGACTCAATGTTCCTGCTGTATTGATTTTGTTGGCACATTATTAATACGGGGGCCGTCGCAATGGGAGCGATTGACACGTTACGCAACTCAACATTGGCACGAGAGTGAAGAAAACGCTTGTCCAGCACACGAGCGAACAGAGGCACTCTGGGTCAGAAGCTTCCAGTCCACTCGTTTCTACAGCGCTTCATATTCATACAGGATCCATGCAGAGCAGCTTCGTCATGATAAAGACAATAAATGATGCAAACTTCATCAAATATGAATGAATGAGGCATTTATATATGAGACAGAAGACGTCATAATCCAGCTCAAGTGTTGACCTCGTCAGTGTTGGTCTAAAAGACGTCTAATATCCGTCCAAACGCAGCCTGGCGTCTAGGATAAAGCCGGGAGAAGTTTGGGCCGTCAGTGGAAATGTAATCGACATCTAGCCCAGAGCCCAAGAGTAAACTGGTCAATTAGACAACAAAGAAATGGAATGAGTGAAGAAATGAAACCAGTAACCTTGCTATCACTGTTGACTGCTTACATGATGGAATATATCAAACATCTCGCCAGTTCGGGCAAAAACGACATGTAACCAAACTCAAGGATATTTTAGCTAAAAGTGTGTTACTCACAGTCTGGATATTAAGTGTTGTTATTACTGGATATGAAGTGTAGTTATTACTGGATATGAAGTGTTGTTATTACTGGATATGAAGTGTAGTTATTACTGGATATTAAGTGTTGTTATTACTGGATATTAAGTGTTGTTATTACTGGATATGAAGTGTTGTTATTACTGGATATTAAGTGTTGTTATTACTGGATATTAAGTGTTGTTATTACTGGATATTAAGTGTTGTTATTACTGGATATTAAGTGGTGTTATTTCTGGATATTAAGTGTAGTTTAAACCCCTCAACAGGAAGTGATGTTGTGAATAATTTTAATGGAATCTGCCCTTGCTTTTCATTGAATGATAATTTTCCTTTGTAGCTTCAAGTTCATTCCTGCATATGATCCAGTGTAAGAGCTTCTGCAGTGTCGATAAACCCAGACAGCAAAAAACATGTTCTAAAAATCATGTGCTATTTAAGTTACGTTAATATTCTCTGAATGTTAAAAAATATTATGTTTTTTCTAACGTTAAGGGAACATTCCATTGCATAATTGTTCAAACATCATGGGAACATTACTTTTGAACAAACTGAAGACAAACGTCCAGCTAATGTTTCAGAAACTCCCCATGAACGATATATTAATCATGTTTTTGTGCTAACGTTTAGAGAACATTAGATAACGTTGACAGAACATGTTACTGGAAGAATGTTGTTCATAACTTTGAGAACATGGACAGAACGTTCCCAGTTCTCCGAGACGAGCTTCGACACGAGCAGCTTTACGTCAGACATCAATAACCAGAGATACGAGAACTCCAGAGACAAGAAACACATGTGGCTAAATGTTTTTTTATTTACTTGTTGAGACAAAAAAGTCATTTCAAGATAAGATTCAGGTCATTTTAAATAAAAGCTCTAGTTTACAAATGCAGAGACTATAGACATCAATTACTGACAGCAAGATTCATAAAAATAAACTCTTCCATGCAAACGTTCATCTGGAAAGCGAATATAAAAGCATGTGGAGATTGCAGGCCCGTGATTATCTACACACACACACACACCGATCGAGGGAGAGCAAGTGCTGCGTTTCAGAGCGTTTCAGGACAGCGCTTCAGAGGGACAAAGGGAAAGACAAATAGTTTCTTCTCATAAATTACAGACTTCCAGCAAACAGCTCCCGTCCCGCACCGGCACAAAGAGCGATTACACAGGTCACAGACACACAGGAATGCTGGGAGAATGGCTTCTCCTCCAACAAAGAGCGGATTGACGCGCGGCTCATTCAGCAGCGCTAGCCAGCGTTAAACTAGGCCACGATTAAGCAACTTCCATCCCCACCGAGACCCTTCCCACTGTCCTTTGCCAATCTTTAAAAGTGTTGGATCAAGTTTTAAACATCATTTATGTGGAAATTTGGCCATGAGTTCCATCGTCGTTCTCGCCGCCTCAGTTGTTTTCCTGTGAAATGGTCGTTTCCTGTAAAAGAACGACATAAAAGCGGTCAAACAAAAGCACAAGCTTCTAATGACCAGAGAAAGACTTAAAAGTTAAAAGCGAGTGAATGACGAGCTCATTGGCGCTTCACTATCTTATCTTATCGAAGCACAGCGCTGATGTTGAAACTATTTTGTCCAGACAGCGATTTAGTCGAAGTAAAGTTATGCAAGCTGTGAATGCAGATAAGTTTGGATGAAGTGGAGCACATGTGGAAGACATTATCCTGCGGGAACAGACGTTACGTCACGGCTTCACACACGGCGACTGAAGCCACACACCATCACTCCTAACCCACACGGATAACAGCTTATCTTCTGATAAATACATATTAACTTTCCAGCCTGAGGGTTCCAGTTCATTCAGATTCTCCTGATTGATCTTATCAGATCGTTAGAAGCTCGTTTTTTAAAAGGTCATGAAAGCCCAAAACACTTTTCTTGAGATGTGAACAGATATGTAAGGCTGCACATCACTGGAAACACTGAAAGCACTCATACATTTTACCAATACGTGGAAATTGGAAATTTTATGAGCAATTTCGTTCTTCCAGGTTGAAAAGCACCGTCAGGGATCCGAGGTCAACAGCGCTCGCAACGCGGATCCTATCGTTCATATACAGCGCATTAATATTCATGTGTCTGTATAATGAGTGTGTTGCAGGTCTGTGTGTTATTGGTTGTTGTGTGAAACGAGGACTCTGGCACACTCACATACGGTGTCCTCTCCCCGTATCGGCTCCAGAAGGTCATCCTGACGTCGTTGCGGTGTCCGGTGCGCTGGTCGAAGGTCTGGCAGGCCTGGAAGGGGGGACTATAGAGGTGAAGACTGACCGCGCTCTCCGTGTGACTGACGTTCTCCACGCGGTGAAGCCCGATGGAGTCTGGAACAGGGAAGAGTTTCAGGTCATGCAGCTCAACATTCAAATTGTCTGATCTGTTGCAAAAAAGCATTGTTGATGAATATAATCTATTAATAAGAAATAAACACTTTTGGTCAGGGATAAGATCAGTGGTTTATTCTAGTTTATGATGTTTCTGGTTTCCTTTGCAACAAATGATGTGCTTTGTTAAACACTGTTAAAGAACACAAACTCATAAAAACAAGAGTCAAACTGCACAACTAAAGGGCACATTGATCACCATAATAGTGACCACATATTTTCAATAAAACATCAATATCTAAACCTCTGTTAACACTCAAAAAGAACCTCAGGAATAAGGAATAAAGTCAAACTGGTTATTAATCAGTGAAGCTGGTGATGCTGTTTGTGGAGTTGTTTAATTATCTGCGGAGATTTAATGTCTACTTTTATCTTCAGTTGATTTCATCTAAGGCTGTGGCTGAAGTCAGCTGTAGTTCTGTCATGTCTAGTTTCATGTCTCAGTCAAGCCTGAGTCTCTTCAAGTCATGCATGCCAAGCCTGAGTATTTTCAAGTCATGCATGCCTAGCCTGAGTCTCTTCAAGTCATGCATGCCAAGCCTGAGTCACTTCAAGTCATGCATGCCAAGCCTGAGTCTCTTCACGTCATGCCTGCCTAGCCTGAGTCTCTTCAAGTCATGCATGCCAAGCCTGAGTCTCTTCAAGTCATGCATGCCAAGCCTTGGTCTCTTCACGTCATGCATGCCTAGCCTGAGTCTCTTCAAGTCATGCCTGCCAAGCCTGAGTCTCTTCAAGTCATGCCTGCCTAGCCTGAGTCTCTTCAAGTCATGCCTGCCTAGCCTGAGTCACTTCAAGTCATGCATGCCAAGCCTTGGTCTCTTCAAGTCATGCCTGCCAAGCCTGAGTCTCTTCAAGTCATGCCTGCCTAGCCTGAGTCTCTTCAAGTCATGCCTGCCTAGCCTGAGTCACTTCAAGTCATGCATGCCAAGCCTTGGTCTCTTCAAGTCATGCATGCCAAGCCTGAGTCTCTTCAAGTCATGCCTGCCTAGCCTGAGTCTCTTTAAGTCATGCCTGCCTAGCCTGAGTCTCTTCAAGTCATGCCTGCCTAGCCTGAGTCTCTTCAAGTCATGCATGCCAAGCCTGAGTATTTTCAAGTCATGCATGCCAAGCCTGAGTATTTTCAAGTCATGCCTGCCTAGCCTGAGTCTCTTCAAGTCATGCATGCCAAGCCTGAGTATTTTCAAGTCATGAATGCCAAGCTTGAGTCACTTCAAGTCATGCATGCCAAGCCTGAGTATTTTCAAGTCATGAATGCCAAGCCCTGAGTCACTTCAAGTCATGCATGCCAAGCCTGAGTATTGTCAAGTCATGCCTGCCTAGCCTGAGTCACTTCAAGTCATGCCTGCCTAGCCTGAGTCTCTTCAAGTCATGAATGCCAAGCCTGAGTATTTTCAAGTCATGAATGCCAAGCCTGAGTCTCTTCAAGTCATGCATGCCAAGCCTGAGTATTTTCAAGTCATGAATGCCTAGCCTGAGTCACTTCAAGTCATGCATGCCAAGCCTGAGTATTTTCAAGTCATGAATGCCTAGCCTGAGTCTCTTCAAGTCATGCATGCCTAGCCTGAGTCACTTCAAGTCATGCCTGCCTAGCCTGAGTCTCTTCAAGTCATGCATGCCAAGCCTGAGTCTCTTCAAGTCATGCATGCCTAGCCTGAGTCTCTTCACGTCATGCCTGCCAAGCCTGAGTCACTTCAAGTCATGCATGCCTAGCCTGAGTCTCTTCAAGTCATGCATGCCTAGCCTGAGTCTCTTCAAGTCATGCATGCCTAGCCTGAGTCTCTTCAAGTCATGCATGCCAAGCCTGAGTCTCTTCAAGTCATGCATGCCTAGCCTGAGTCTCTTCACGTCATGCCTGCCAAGCCTGAGTCACTTCAAGTCATGCATGCCTAGCCTGAGTCTCTTCAAGTCATGCATGCCTAGCCTGAGTCTCTTCAAGTCATGCATGCCTAGCCTGAGTCTCTTCAAGTCATGCATGCCAAGCCTGAGTCACTTCAAGTCATGCATGCCTAGCCTGAGTCTCTTCACATCATGCATGCCTAGCCTGAGTCACTTCAAGTCATGCCTGCCTAGCCTGAGTCTCTTCAAGTCATGCATGCCAAGCCTGAGTCACTTCAAGTCATGCATGCCTAGCCAGAGTCACATCAAGTCATGCCTGCCTAGCCTGAGTCTCTTCACGTCATGCCTGCCAAGCCTGAGTCACTTCAAGTCATGCCTGCCTAGCCTGATCTCTTCAAGTCATGCCTGCCTAGCCTGAGTCTCTTCAAGTCATGCATGCCAAGCCTGAGTCTCTTCAAGTCATGCATGCCAAGCCTGAGTCACTTCAAGTCATGCCTGCCTAGCCTGAGTCACTTCAAGTCATGCCTGCCTAGCCTGAGTCTCTTCAAGTCATGCATGCCAAGCCTGAGTCTCTTCAAGTCATGCCTGCCAAGCCAGTGTCGGACAAGATGGCCGCCGCACCTGTGTCTACTGAAGGGGGTGGATTCTGGAATCAATATATATCTAATGAGTGATAATAATCAAGGTATTTATCAATATTTTCTCTTCTAAATACCACATGAGTTGAATGACTTCTCTAGGCTTTTGAGATTTTACTTTGTTATAGAAGTTACCAGTGTGGTATTCTCTAATGGCTGTATTAAATATCTGAGAAGTGACTGAAGGATCTAGCCCATGTCAGGAATGAAGTAACAGTGCTTGCTTATTTAGCCCGGCTTCCAGAAATTAAATATGGACACGGATTGTTTGAGAAAGGGCTTCAACATGTGTTAAAACATATAAGGGTCATTGAAACTAATAGTTTAAGGGACAATTTCTCCGTTAAAGTCTTACTTTCCAGTTAGATTAAAAGTGTCCCTCTTCTTGAGAGAAAGAACGTATTATCTTGATGTTTTGAGAAGACTCTCCTGTTTATAGTTAGAGCCTGACCAAATCAAGCCTTGAAGAAGCTGTGTGTCGGTGTGTGTGTGTTAAACAAGATTGACTAAGTTGTTGTTCTGGACAGGCTGGCGCCCAACATCCCAAATCTGCGACCCTGGAAGGTCACGACGTGCCTAACTTCAGGGTCCGAGTGTCAGCTGCATAATCGATGGAGATATGTCTCAGTCTACCTGTATATGTGTGGAAAATTACTGTTTATCTACTTATTAGCCAAATGAGAATTTCATCTTAAATTGACTGCACTTTTGAATCCAGGTCTTAATTGATCATATCTGGTCCTTGGGTCTTTAACTCTAAATCCCCTAACAGTCCGGACAAGATGGCCGCCACACCGGAGTCAGCTCCCGACGATGCGGCGCTGATCATCATGGCCACGCCTATTTTGTGTGTATGGGCAGTACACCAACTCCAACCCGTGAGCCGGCCGAGCCAGAGGCCCCTGGCTAAGATGGCGCCGTTCCAGAACCCTTTCCCAAGATGGCGTCGTTTCAGAGTCTCGTCCCAAGATGGCCGCCGTTCCAGAGACTAGTCCTAAGATGGCCGCCGTTCCAGAGTCTCGTCCTAAGATGGCCGCAAGACTGGCTGCTCACTAAAGCTCAGCAGGGCTGAGGCTGGTCAGTACCTGGATGGGAGACACCTGGGAAAACCAGGTTGCTGCTGGTAGAGGTGTTAGTGAGGCCAGCAGGGGGCGCTCACCTTGTGGTCTGTGTGGGTCCTAACGCCCCAGTGTAGTGACGGGGACACTATACTGTCAAAGAGCGCCGTCCTTCGGATGAGACGTTAAACTGAGGTCCTGACTCTCTGTGGTCACAACAAATCCCAGGATCTCATTGGGAAAAGAGTAGGGGTGTAACCTTGGTGTCCTGTCAACATCTGCCATCCCCATACACACTGACTGGCTTCATCACTGTCTCCTCTCCACCAGTAAGCTGGTGTGTGTTGGGCGTTCTGGCGCAATATGGCTGCCGTCACATCATCAGGTGGGGCTGCTGTGGTGGTTGGGGAGATCCCCCCCTTCGATGTAAGGCGCTTTGAGTGCAGAGAAAAGCACTATGTATAAGTAATGAATTATTATTATTATTATTATTATTATTATGAGCTCACTCCAGGCCACGACTCTATAGCTCCACCCAAGAAAGTTTTTGGGGGACTGCAGTGGGTCCTTTGTTAGGGCCACTGAGGCCGCTCCTGCGGCTGGCCCTCCATTCCTTCTGAACTTTTGTTGTCTTGTGTTGTTGTGTTGTCTGGGCGTCTGGTGCCTTTCCTTCAGTATATTGTTGACAGCAGGTGTTCATCATTTATGCTCAACTCTGCTTTAATACTCTTTAGAGTGGGACCATTATGTACTCAGAGCAGAGTTAATTTAACTCTGGGATTTTGTTGTACACAGATCCTTTATGTTGAAGAGTGTAATGTGATGTGATCTTCTCACCGTTGATGTAAGCGCACTGGTTCTCCAGCAGGACCCGCTGGGACTTCTGCACCATCCCGGCCGGAAGCCTGCGATCGGGCCACTCGAACAGCGTCTCCTTCAGCTGACCCTGCAGGAGCTTCATGAAGCAGTGCGCGTCTGTGTGATCATGGATACCTGCTGTGGGGGAGCAAACACAGCAAACTCAGTGTGTGTGTGTGAGTCACAACTATCTCTGCGCTTCTTCAGCAGGCCAAGATGAACCCGAAATCAGGCGTTCTATTTGTTATGGTGTTATGCTTTTATGATGACTTTATCTCAGATTCAATGATCTCCATTTTGCATTTATTAAGGGCTTTCAATATATAATCTCTCTTTATGACTGAACTAATCACAAGACATTGGACTCTTCCATTATCAGCCGGTTAATATCTCTAATTCATTGACGCATGTGTTCTGCTTGTTTAATTATTGATCGATAAATGACTCTAGACTTTCAGGTTCTGAACAGTAAATACAGACGGAAGCATCAGTGTGTTTGTGTGTGTGTGAATGACTGACTGACTGACTGACTGACTGTGTGTGTGTGTGTGTGTGTGTTTACCTTCCGTGTCCTTCACCCCAGCACAGGATCATCAGGTTGAACTTTCCCGTTTCCCTCATCCACCAGATTCCTGGTGTACCTGCACAGACACGCTCTCGTCACTCAGGACTCACAAACGGAATTATGACATACTAAGTCATATAATAAGGAGATTAAAAAGTCAAAAGTATTAAATAAAAAGTTGAAATTAAATTCCTTACAGATTTTTGTTATAGACATTTAAGTTTATTGTTATGAAAAATGCACAAAAATACTATTTTCAATTTTAATATGATATATATATATCCCAAAACACGTTTTGCTCTAAAACCGTGAGAAAAACCAAAGCCATATATCTAAACGAGTTGTTTGTTATATCTAACGCTTCCACTAGAGGACTTCCGTTACCGAACGCTTCCACTAGAGGACTTCCGTTACCGAACGCTTCCACTAGAGGACTTCCGTTACCGAACGCTTCCACTAGAGGACTTCCGTTACCGAACGCTTCCACTAGAGGACTTCCGTTACCGAACGCTTCCACTAGAGGACTTCCGTTACCGAACGCTTCCACTAGAGGACTGCCGTTACCGAACGCTTCCACTAGAGGACTTCCGTTACCGAACGCTTCCACTAGAGGACTTCCGTTACCGAACGCTTCCACTAGAGGACTTCCGTTACCGAACGCTTCCACTAGAGGACTTCCGTTACTGAACGCTTCCACTAGAGGACTTCCGTTACCGAACGCTTCCACTAGAACCGAACGCTTCCACTAGAGGACTGCCGTTACCGAACGCTTCCACTAGAGGACTGCCGTTACCGAACGCTTCCACTAGAGGACTTCCGTTACCGAACGCTTCCACTAGAACCGAACGCTTCCACTAGAGGACTGCCGTTACCGAACGCTTCCACTAGAGGGACCTGCCGTTACCGAACGCTTCCACTAGAGGACTGCCGTTACCGAACGCTTCCACTAGAGGACTTCCGTTACCGAACGCTTCCACTAGAGGACTTCCGTTACCGAACGCTTCCACTAGAACCGAACGCTTCCACTAGAGGACTGCCGTTACCGAACGCTTCCACTAGAGGACTTCCGTTACCGAACGCTTCCACTAGAGGACTTCCGTTACCGAACGCTTCCACTAGAGGACTTCCGTTACCGAACGCTTCCACTAGAACCGAACGCTTCCACTAGAGGACTTCCGTTACCGAACGCTTCCACTAGAACCGAACGCTTCCACTAGAGGACTGCCGTTACCGAACGCTTCCACTAGAGGACTGCCGTTACCGAACGCTTCCACTAGAGGACTTCCGTTACCGAACGCTTCCACTAGAGGACTGCCGTTACCGAACGCTTCCACTAGAGGACTTCCGTTACCGAACGCTTCCACTAGAGGACTTCCGTTACCCGAACGCTTCCACTAGAGGACTTCCGTTACCGAACGCTTCCACTAGAGGACTGCCGTTACCGAACGCTTCCACTAGAGGACTTCCGTTACCTAACGCTTCCACTAGAGGACTTCCGTTACCGAACGCTTCCACTAGAGGACTGCCGTTACCGAACGCTTCCACTAGAGGACTTCCGTTACCCGAACGCTTCCACTAGAGGACTTCCGTTACCGAACGCTTCCACTAGAGGACTTCCGTTACCGAACGCTTCCACTAGAGGACTGCCGTTACCTAACGCTTCCACTAGAGGACTTCCATTATCGAACGCTTCCACTAGAGGACTTCCGTTACCGAACCGCTTCCACTAGAGGACTTCCGTTACCGAACGCTTCCACTAGAGGACTTCCGTTACCGAGCGCTTCCACTAGAGGACTTCCGTTACCGAACGCTTCCACTAGAACCGAACGCTTCCACTAGAGGACTGCCGTTACCGAACGCTTCCACTAGAGGACTTCCGTTACCGAACGCTTCCACTAGAGGACTTCCGTTACCGAACGCTTCCACTAGAGGACTTCCGTTACCGAACGCTTCCACTAGAGGACTTCCGTTACCGAACGCTTCCACTAGAGGACTTCCGTTACCGAGCGCTTCCACTAGAGGACTTCCGTTACCGAACGCTTCCACTAGAGGACTTCCGTTACCGAACGCTTCCACTAGAGGACTTCCGTTACCGAACGCTTCCACTAGAGGACTTCCGTTACCGAGCGCTTCCACTAGAGGACTTTCGTTACCGAACGCTTCCACTAGAGGACTTCCGTTACCGAACGCTTCCACTAGAGGACTTCCGTTACCTAACGCTTCCTTTAGAGGACTTCCGTTACCGAACGCTTCCACTAGAGGACTTCCGTTACCGAACGCTTCCACTAGAGGACTTCCGTTACCGAACGCTTCCACTAGAGGACTTCCGTTACCGAACGCTTCCACTAGAGGACTGCCGTTACCGAACGCTTCCACTAGAGGACTTCCGTTACCGAACGCTTCCACTAGAGGACTGCCGTTACCTAACGCTTCCACTAGAGGACTTCCGTTACCGAACGCTTCCACTAGAGGACTTCCGTTA